>LBNU01024299.1:71272-135084 GCA_014162995.1 Artemisia annua | reverse complement strand
AAAAAAAAAAACACTTATAAAAAAGATTATACTCATATTTTTGTAATTAATCCTATAAAAAAAATTCAATCTCTCTTAAAAGCACGTGATAGCAACTACTCATAATAAGTATCTACAGTAATATCTTTTTCGTTAGAGTTAAAGTAATCATATATATAAGAAATTATTATTATTTAAAATCCGCTTTTATATGCACGGTAAAACTAGTCTAAAAGTAGTATTATTATAATTCAATATTAATAAAGTGATTAATGACAATGTAACATTTCATTTGCATTACCGACAATTGATATGAGTGTATGCATTACCGACAATTTATTGCATATCAACAAATTTGTGACCAAAATTTAGACATGATTATGTCCGCTTGAATTTATTACTATTTGAATATAGGGGTTAGGACTTTCAAAAGGCTAAGGATTGCAAACTCCAATTTTTTATTTGCACACTTTAAACTATGCATTCAGCAGTTGTATATTGGTTATATGTTGCTTTATTGGTTTGTACATTCGTGTAGGGCTGAGCACCGAAGGTTCAAAACCGAATCGGACTGACGAAACCGACAAAAACTGAACCGGACCGACAGCACGTCAGTTCGGTTTCGGTTTCAGGTTTTACATAATTTCGGTTTTGGGTCGAGTCGGTCCGGTCCGGTTCGGCCCAAAACCGACAAAAACATACCAAAATACACCTAGACCGACAAAACCGAACCGAACCGACAACATTTGGTTCGGTTTTAGTTCGCGTTTTTCACGGTTTTTGGTCCTCGGTTTTCTCGGGTCGAGTCGGGTCGGTTTATGACCGATGCTCAGCCCTATATTTGAGTGTACAAATAACAAATGAGAGTTTGCCAATCAATTTTCTTTACAAAATGAGTACTATTCCAACCCTCTTACCCTTCTTTAGTCACTTTATTGATAGGACGAGACTATTTTTATTTTTTATGTTCCATATCTGTTGTATTTTACCAGTTTTAACTTGTCAAACTTTATATTTTATGTTCCGCACTTTTTCGGCGCAGTTTTAGCTACTTTATCAACAGGAAAAAACAGTTTTGTATGGTTATTTTGCTCCGTATTTTTTGTGTTTTATTACTTTTAACCTGTCAAACTTTATATTTTATTTTTCATATTTTAGTTTCATAGTTGCATAATAAAAACAAGTTTATATAAAAATAAAAATAAAATAAAAAAGTATGAGGCATATTACTATCAGTTTTGGGAGTGTACAAGTAACCAAACTAAAATGTCATCCAAAGGCAACAAGTTATCCCCCTTTACCATGTGATAAACATCTGGTACCCAAAATTTAATTTTTAATCAATCAAAATCATAAAATTAGGTTCCAATTTTTATTCAATATCATCATAAATTCGTTCAATCGCTACAAATTACAACAGTTTTCATGAATTTGAAGTTACGAAAATTTTTAGAGTTTTGTTGACTATGGGTCACACCAAATTAACATCACGTAACACTAGTTCTTCATCTATTTTGTTTTTCTGCGGTTTTTNAAAAAAAAAAAAAAAAAAAAAAAAAAAAAAAAACTTATAAAAAAGATTATACTCATATTTTTGTAATTAATCCTATAAAAAAAATTCAATCTCTCTTAAAAGCACGTGTTAGCAACTACTCATAATAAGTATCTACAGTAATATCTTTTTCGTTAGAGTTAAAGTAATCATATATATAAGAAATTATTATTATTTAAAATCCGCTTTTATATGCACGGTCTAAAACTAGTCTAAAAGTAGTATTATTATAAGGGTTTTGCTAAACACTGCCCACTAGGCAATGTTTAAGCCACATTAAATAATCTGTTTATTCCATGTTAAAGTAATTATGCATTTAATGCACAATAAATGAACAAAAAAATTAACTTAAATATATGACATTTTTCATTTAACAAAGTCTAAATTTCCTTTTATATTTATCTTAAGCATTGCCCAGTGGGCATTGTTTAGCAAAACCCTTGTTATAATTCAATATTAATAAAGTGATTAATGACAATGTAACATTTCATTTGCATTACCGACAATTGATATGAGTGTATGCATTACCGACAATTTATTGCATATCAACAAATTTGTGACCAAAATTTAGACATGATTATGTCCGCTTGAATTTATTACTATTTGAATATAGGGGTTAGGACTTTCAAAAGGCTAAGGATTGCGCACTCCAATTTCTTATTTGCACACTTTAAACTATGCATTCAGCAGTTGTATATTGGTTATATGTTGCTTTATTGGTTTGTACATTCGTGTAGGGCTGAGCACCGAAGGTTCAAAACCGAGTCGGACTGACGAAACCGACAAAAACTGAACCGGACCGACAGCCCGTCAGTTCGGTTTCGGTTTCAGGTTTTACATAATTTCGGTTTTGGGTCGATTCGGTCCGGTCCGGTTCGGCCCAAAACCGACAAAAACATACCAAAATACACCTAGACCGACAAAACCGAACCGAACCGACAACATTTGGTTCGGTTTTAGTTCGCGTTTTTCACGGTTTTTGGTCCTCGGTTTTCTCGGGTCGAGTCGGGTCGGTTTATGACCGATGCTCAGCCCTATATTTGAGTGTACAAATAACAAATGAGAGTTTGCCAATCAATTTTCTTTACAAAATGAGTACTATTCCAACCCTCTTACCCTTCTTTAGTCACTTTATTGATAGGACGAGACTATTTTTATTTTTTATGTTCCATATCTGTTGTATTTTACCAGTTTTAACTTGTCAAACTTTATATTTTATGTTCCGCACTTTTTCGGCGCAGTTTTAGCTACTTTATCAACAGGAAAAAACAGTTTTGTATGGTTATTTTGCTCCGTATTTTTTGTGTTTTATTACTTTTAACCTGTCAAACTTTATATTTTATTTTTCATATTTTAGTTTCATAGTTGCATAATAAAAACAAGTTTATATAAAAATAAAAATAAAATAAAAAAGTATGAGGCATATTACTATCAGTTTTGGGAGTGTACAAGTAACCAAACTAAAATGTCATCCAAAGGCAACAAGTTATCCCCCTTTACCATGTGATAAACATCTGGTACCCAAAATTTAATTTTTAATCAATCAAAATCATAAAATTAGGTTCCAATTTTTATTCAATATCATCATAAATTCGTTCAATCGCTACAAATTACAACAGTTTTCATGAATTTGAAGTTACGAAAATTTTTAGAGTTTTGTTGACTATGGGTCACACCAAATTAACATCACGTAACACTAGTTCTTCATCTATTTTGTTTTTCTGCGGTTTTTCTTTTTAATTTTGAAACAAATTAAGTTTTCATGAAAGTGCTCATAAAATATTCCATAAAATGTTGAAAGTAATTTATTTGATTATAAATGTTTTAGAATGCATACGGCTTAAATATTTGATGAAAAAATCAAAATAATTGACTAATTATGTTTTTAGCAATGATAAACAATGTTTAAAACTGTGATGGAAAAAACTTTGAATGTGCAATTGTTCATCACAGAATATTCGTCAAGTAAGTGTTCATCATATAATGTTGATGTTTATGTATGCTATGTAAATCGGTAATAAAAAATGGGTTGGGATTGTTTGTTTGGTTTCTCGTGTTGAACGGTAAGGACCCGATGAAAATGATTGAGATCAAGAAGCTCGGGTAGCACTTAAACAAAGACCATTAAGACTGGTGTGAAACAGTATTTGCTCAAGTGTGTGAAACTTGTTGAAGTTGTATGTGATGCATTCTATTTATAAAGAGGCGAATAGTGTTTAGAGATAAACCCTTGAGAGATGCTCAACAACTGTAAGAGAGCCAAGTGTTGATCATCTAAATAGCAGACAAGGAGGACATGTGGCCTCTCCTCCTTGGCTTATACAGGAGAGTGCTCTGCTTCCTATAATGTTAGTCATGTGTCTCTTACTATTCTATGTCAGATTCGTACATTTTAGCCGTTAGTGACATTTAGGGATGTTAGCATTTAAGAATTATAGAAAAGTGATGGTCATTCTCGTTGTTAAAATACTTAGTGTCGTTTGTTAGAATAAGAATTAGTTAAGACGTTTGGGCGTTGGGCTAGTTAATCTAATATGTTATAAGTTACATTAGAAAAGCCTTGTAATATTCATTTAAACAAAGTCCAAGCCCAAGTCCAAAGTAAGCCCATCTAGTCCAAAGATGGAACTATAAAAGGCATCCTCCTTCTCATTTGTAAGGTGGTGCTTGAGTGCGTAAGTGTGTGTGTTTTATGAATGAAATATGTTCTAGTTTATCTCTCTACTTTATCTCTCTAACATACGCATCATTCAAGTCACCAAAGTCTTTCAAAGATTAGTGAAATAGTTAGTTCTACGGTCCTACAAGTGGTATCAAGAGCCTCGGGATAATTCTAGGTTGTTTTTTTTTATTAGATTTAGGTGAAAAATTTAGGATTTGGGCTGCTGTTACGTATTCTCTCGAGTAAGAAAGTGTTTTATCGAGTAAGGGAAATGTTTTATCGAGTAAGGAACCTTCTTATCGGGTAAGGTATCGAGTAAGCAAAGGGTTCATCGAGTAAGTGGCCTGTTCTATCGAGTAAGGGTTTATTTAATCGAGTAAGATCATTTATGGCAAGCTAGCCATTTATCCTTATCGTATATCGAGTAAGGACATTACTAGGGTACTTCTTAAACGAAACTCTACTTGGTTTAACCTATGTTATCGAGTAACGTATAGCTTTCGAGTAAGACACTATTGTATCGAGCAAGGTTTGAGATTTGGGTTTATCGAGTAAGCTTGTAAGGTATCGAGTAAGGTTACTAAAAAGGGTATCGAGTAAGCTTATCATCTAAGACTATCGAGTAAGGATAGTAGGGAAAGTAGTTTCGAGTAAGCTAGTCCTATGAAGTAAGCAAACCTCACCGAGTAACGAAACCCCTTAAACCTTTATCGAGTCAGACCATTTCTTTCTCGAGATAGAAATAGAATCTTAAACTTCACCAAAAACATCTAATCAACGACAACAACCTTTGTTATCTTTCAAAAGATCCTCAGAACAACTTTTCACTTAGAATTGAATCCATGGCAACTCAACAAGATAATCATGCTGCCGGTGCTGAAAACCGACCTCCTATGCTTGAAAAAGGTGGATATCTTCCATGGACAAGCCGCATGCTTCGTTACATCAAAACCAAGCCTAATGGTAAACTTATGATCAAATCCATTCAAGAGGGTCCATTTAAGCCAAGACAAGTTCAAGATGAAGGAAATCCGAATACAACACCTCCTACTCTACCATTCTTTCGTGAACAAACAAAATCAGAGTACACAGATGAAGACAAGAAGCAGATCGATGCTGATGATATGGCAATGCACCTAATCCAACTAGGATTACCATGAGAGATCTTTGCTGCAGTCGACAGCTGTGAAACTGCTTATGATATGTGGGAACGAGTTAGAAGACTATGTCATGGAACATAAATTGGGCAACAATACATTGAGAAAAAACTTCTAACTGAATGGGAGAACTTTAAATCCACTGAAGGTGAACAGATTGAATCCTACTACACAAGGTTTTGCACGTTAATGAATGAGTTAATTAGAAATAAGTTGACACCAAGAACAATCGCAACAAACATCAAATTCATTAACAACCTTCCAGTAGAATGGGGACGATATGTCACAATTGTCAACCAAACTAAGGATCTACATCAGGTGAATTATGATCAACTCTATGATTTTCTGAAGCAAAACCAAGCTGAGGCTAATGAAGTAAGGAAAGAAAGATTGGCAAAGAATCACGATCCTCTCGCATTAATTGCTACTACACCAACACCTCTACCAGTGAACACACTACATCAACCATCATCATCATCTTCCACTCACAACAACATGCAACAATCATACATTCCACAACCAACACCTGTCTACCAACAACACTTCTACCCACAACAACAACCAGTCATTCCACAACAACAACAATATCCACAATTCCAAGAACCAGAGTTCATTGACAACGATGAATCTACTGCAGCTTTGACACAAGTATTTGCTCTTCTGACAAAGGCATTCCAAGGACGCTATTCGACACCAACGAACAACAACCAAAGGATTTCATCAAACACTCGCAACAGGCAAATTGCTCAGCCGAGTTTCAATATGGGTAACGGAGGCCAAATAATGGTTGGAGTTATGGGGAATCAGCAAGGATATGCTACTGGACTTCACATGGGTAATCAGAATATGCAGAATCAGATGGGTCAGTATGCAAGGAATCAGATGGGTTAGTTTGTTGGAAATCAGAGGGGTCAGAATGTTGGTAATCAGGCAGTGGGTAATTAGGTTGGAAATGTTGCAGCTCCAATTGGTGGGAATTATGGAAATGTGAATGTGAATCAGGGAAATTTGGTTAAGTGTTTCAACTGTCAGGGTGTAGGTCATATGGCAAGGAACTGTCCTACTAAGCTGAACAAGAAAGATCCAGAGTACTTGCAGAAAGCATTAATGTTGGCTCAGAAGGAGAAAGCAGGATTTCAGTTGAATGCCGAGGAAAATGACTTTATGGCTCTTATGGATGACATGGAAGATCGAGAGGATATCGATGTGAACTGCATATTTATGGCAAATCTTCAGGAGGCTAAGTACGACACAGATTCTGACACACCTCCTGTTTATGACATCAATGCAGTCTCTGAGGTACCATCCTACCATACATGCAACAATAATGATAAATTTGATATGTCCCCTCATGAGGAACAACATTCTGAGACTCCAGCACCCACTTATGATATATACCTGGACACGCCGAGTTGTAGTAATATTTATTCGGCAACTCCCGATATGAATCAAAGTGGAGGCTCAGTTTCCCAGCATGCTGAGAATGATGAGGAAACACGTGCTTTATTTGAATCATTATTGAACAATTGTAGTATTGAAATTGAAAATGTGAAAAAGGTCAATCGCGATGTTAAGGCCGCGAATGAGAAATTGACCGCTGAGCTTGAGAGGTATAAGGAAAACGAAAAAGCTTTTGAGTTTCATAACAAATGACTGTCAGAACTAGAAACTGGTTATCAAAATTCCATTTCAAGGGAAAAACTATTGCAAATCAAGTTTAATACACTTGATGTTAATTCACACATGAAAATAAAATACTTAAACACGGAAATTTCTGATTTGCAAAACCAACTTTCTAAACAAAAATCAACTTGTTCTGATCTTGAAAAAGAAAAGAAACAGTTGAAAGCAGATTTTTTAAAACGAGAAAATGATCTTCTTGATGAAATTGTTGAGAAACAAGAAACAATCAAAAAGTTGGAAGATTTGCTTGTGAAAACGGGTCATTCCGCTCAAACCATTCATATGCTCATTAAAGATCCAAACCCGTTTTTACATACAATGAAGAAAATGGCTCTCGGTTGTGAAAACCCTTATACTCTCAAGAAAGCTTAGAAAGAACAGAATGTTTTGTACAATGGCAATGTGATATATCAAAAACATGATCCTCCCGTTGTTCGGGATTATGAGGAAATGATAGAACTTGCTGAAGAGAGTGTAACGAAAATGAAACAAAAGAATCCAGATTTGAAACCAATTGATTACAACAAATGGAACAAACTTAATGGAATCACTTTTGTCCCTCAAAAACAAACACCGAATGTTTCCAAAAAATCAGTTGTTAAGAAAATGTTTTCAAAACCACAAGTTGTCTCTAAAACTCTTTCAAACATGGAACAAATGTCGTCGAACAATCCTTTTAATACAAGTGAGGCTAGAGACATTCTTGATGACGTTAAAAAGAGATTGAAACACTTCAACAGATTGTTATGTCTAAAACTACAATCAGTATTAACAACTGGCATTCTAGTTTTCATAAGAAACTGAAAAATGTGTTTGAAACCGAAATTACTATTCCACTGAATAACATCAGTGCGAGAGTAATTCATTTTGAACAAGCTTTCTTAAAAGAAACGGCCGACTTTGTCAAGGACCACAAATCCCTGGTAAAGGAAGCTAATGAAACTCGTGAAAACATACATGTTTTGGAAAGGTTAAATGATTCTCTCTTCGAAGCAATTCTGTCTACTGATATTATGTCTATCATTTTACAAACATATTCTGTTGAAGACGATGAAAGACTCCGAGCTGAGACCTCCGCAATTGTTTCAAAATATAAAAATGCTCTTATTAGACTTGAAAAAGAAAACGTGTCATATTTTAAACAACTTGATCGGAAAAACGAAGAATGCAAGTATGACAAATTTTCGTATGAGCGTGCCTTCGAAAACATGAAAGCGCAAAATGATCTTTTGAGGTCTCAGCTAGAAAGTCTAAAAGGGAAGGCTGTGGATACTAAGTTTGAAAAACCATCGACTTCGGAGAAACCAAATGCTTCAAAAACGGTTGAAAAACCAAAAATGTCAATTTCCCGGGTTGCTCCAAAGGTCGATGAGAAAAAGGATTTGACAAAACCAGTCACTCGACAACCTTTGCCAAAGCAAAAAGAAATTGAAAAGATTGTTGAAAATGCAAATGTTGTTGAACGAAACACAAATGTGCTTACTTCTGGCCCTTCTAGGCATAGTACACCGCATGTGACCCCAAAAACCGTTAAGGAATCTGTTGGTTCTAACGATATGGTCCACAATCAACATCTAGAAGAAGCTAGGAAAAAGCACAGATTCGAAAAGAAGGAATTTTAGGTACAAAACCTAGTGTGATGAATTCTACAAGATTCTAAAGCACTGCTAGTAGTAGTAAACCATTACCTAGGAACAATGAACAAAAGACTAGGGATTGGCCTACATCTAAGAGTAGTTGCGAAAAAGAAAAAGCTATGCACGTAGAAAACAACACTAGAAATTTTGAGTCTTTTTCGAACAAAAAGCAATTTCCAAATGACTGTAGTGACAAAGTTAAAGTTGTTGTTTTAAACAAAAATGTTGAATTTGTCTGTCCTACATTTCAAAAATGTGTCTTTTCAGCTAATCATGATGCATGTATTGCACACTTTCTCAAGAAAGGAAAATCAAGTGTCAGGACACAATCCACTAAGACACCCCCTGTTGAGAACAAGAACAAAGATAAGAAACCTAATTGGTGGATATCTACAGGATGTAGTTTTTCAAAAACTAAGACTTCCGCTGCATCTGATAAGAAAACTACGTCTAGATCTTACCTTAGGTGGATTCCTACGGGAAAAGTGTTTAAAACAGTTGGTCTTAGATGGATTCCCACAGGAAAGATTTTTGATAGTTTCACCAAGACAAGCAATAGTGTAAATCTTTAGGATAAGGAAGTAGAAACCACTACAACCGTTGATAGCGAACACCCTCAATGTGAGGAAACATGTATAAAAATCATAAGAAAAATGTTCCGGTTTCATGCAAAAACAAATCCGTCTATCTCTCCAAAAGCTTTTCTATTAATCAGTTGATATAAAAAATATCACAATATGCTATTTTTGAGGGGGATAAGACGTGATTATAATGTGATAAAAAAGGTTTAAAGATTGTGGCAGAATCTCGAAAGAGCTCGACTCAGATTTAACCCTCGAATTGACGAAACACAAAAGTTAGTATTCGAAAGGATTTATCCGAGTAGAAAGTACCGTTTCGAGAAACTCTTCTTAGATGTGTACTTTAACGGGTCTAACTTCCTTTCTAAGGAATGTTAACAACTTCAAGTTAGTTATTAGGGCTAGTAATCACCTAAAAGCTGATAATGGATCCCTTTAACTAAGCAACGTAAACGTGTCCCTCGAGTATATGTCTATTAAGAATGGATCAATTCAAAGAGTGCTTACTCCTCCCGCATGTGCAAATTTCCGAAATAATACATGAGCACATGTGAAGGGGGAGTTCTTCAAAATGAAATCAAAACTCTCAAAGTGTTAACAAAAATGTTTCATTATCATAAACACTTTGAGAAGATTTTCAAATATTTGGTTGGATGGCAATAATAGGATAATCATGAAGTTATAAGGTGACTAAGGTTAGGAAAAACCATCCTATTGATCCGCCAGAGCCGGAGGGATCTACCCAAGGACAATTCCAATAGATCAGAATTAGAAGTCCTTAGGTATGATTTGAAAAAAGGAGAAAAGAATGAAAGGAGAAAGAAAGGGTTGAAGAATTAAAAAGAAAAATATTGAAAAGGGTGAAAAGAAATAGCCCTCCATATGTTCAACCTTAGGGCAGACACAGGGTTCAACTCATATGCTACTGGTTGTTACTAAGGTAACACCGGTATTGAAGATAAAGACGTCATGGACCCAGTGACGCAATGCACTTAACCTTCTACCTACTCGGGTATCTCTCAAAAGGTACTTGTTTCATTCTCACGGGGAACCGGTGTAATCTATCAACTTGTCTCTTAGAGATGGTTGATATTGAAATAGGAGACCTCTCCCTAATCTCCGCATAGGAAACCAAATGTGCACTTATCGAGTCTAGAGCCCCGAGATTCATCAAAAGATGTCATAGGAGCACTTAATATTTCTACACTGGTGATTCTATATCAATGGACACCAGTTGTAAACTATCGAGTCCTACGCAGATCTTAGCAATCTGCCGAGAACGTTTATGAGAGGATTTACTTATGTATTTCTCAATGATTGAACGGAAATCCTGCCAGGGTCAACATCAAATAGCCTTGACAGCAGGTCACTTCGGTAATCTCTTGTGGGTTACGCTTAGCGTTTGCGATGGTTTCAAACGATCTACAGTCGTGGGGTGATCTCCACCCCGACTCACCTAATCGTTGGTGTACTTTGGTATGTCAGTGTAAGCCCTTTCGGGGGTATCCGATTAGGAACGGCCTTGGTAAGGGTTAGAGAGAGTTTTCACACTATGTTGTTAACAATCTCTAATTCCTAACCTGTAAGTACCGGTTGTTTTATTACTAACTAATTTTATGCAGCTACAACCACCATCGTGACACCAGTTTCCACATGCTCATACATACATCTCAAAGTCAAAGAAAGTTCTCACCGAAGATCGATACGAAGAAGAGGTCAAAGAAAGATTCTAAATTATGTGAAAGGATCTACAAAGTAAAGTGACAAAGATCAAAGTGAAAGAACGGGAACGACAAATGTATGTATGACAAAGACTAAAGACGTATGAGCATGTTGGAAAGGCGCATTACCATCAAAGACAAAGAAGTGACGAAAGGCAGATGACACCGAATCACCACAACAACAACAAAGAACAAAGAAAAGTCATTTATCAAAGATCACAAAGCATGAAGGAACAAAGACTAAAGACTATTCTACAACGACACACAAAGTTCAAAGACAAAGACCTAATCACGTGGAGCATCATTCGAATGACCACCCCTTAGGGGGAGATTGTTAGCATTTAAGAATTATAGAAAAGTGATGGTCATTCTCATTGTTAAAATACTTAGTGTCGTTTGTTAGAATAAGAATTAGTTAAGACGTTTGGGCGTTGGGCTAGTTAATCTAATATGTTATAAGTTACATTAGAAAAGCCTTGTAATATTCATTTAAGCAAAGTCCAAGCCCAAGTCCAAAGTAAGCCCATCTAGTCCAAAGATGGAACTATAAAGGCATCCTCCTTCTCATTTGTAAGGTGGTGCTTGAGTGTGTAAGTGTGTATGTTTTCTGAATGAAATATGTTCTAGTTTATCTCTCTACTTTCTCTCTCTAACATACGCATCATTCAAGTCACCAAAGTCTTTCAAAGATTAGTGAAATAGTTAGTTCTACGGTCCTACAAGGGACAATTGTCTCATACGCATGTACTATGCATCTTGAGAGGTGTTACCAGGTCTAGCTCGACCTGGGTTTACATGGTTCTTGTCATGGGCTGACTCGTGAACCTTTAGTAGATGGGCTTGATTCAAGCCTGTGGTTAGTAGGCTTGGGCCACTAATATTCATACGCTATCAAGTCCCCCAATATAGTATTATGTCATGTGCAAGTGAGATGATGCTAGACTTTGAAATAACTTAGTCCCCCCCCCAAGTCCTGTGCCAGGAAACTGGGGTCCTCGTATCAGGATTTACTTTTCCAGACTGACTCATAATTTTCCCCGTAAGGATGACTTAGGTTGTAAGTCGTGTTCCTCAAATGACGTATGAGGTGTTCAGGGTCATGTTGCATTAAAATTTTTGCATGGGAAATGCAAAAGGAATCTTTTTGAAATGATTTCAAATTTCGTCCTTTCGATTTCTTCAGTGGGTTCAGACCTGTCGATTCGACTATGCCTGACGTCATCTTGATATTGACTGCACACACGTCTTACTAGGTCGTAAACAACACACGCATGATTTGGGTGTGTTTACCCAATGGGCTACCACCTGTTTTCCACTAACATTATTTTTACCCCTATAAATAGGGGGTTGAGAAGTTACGTTTTTAACTTCTTACTTTTATCCACCCCTACAAACGCTCCCTTTTCCTTACTCCAAACCGCCAATGGTTTTCGACTTTTGGAGGGTTCCTTTTTACCAAGATATTGAGAAAAAGATGGCGAAGCAAGGTTAGTTAACTTTTGTTCTTCTCATTGTTTAGAGAAAAATCTTATGTCGTGTTGTCTTAGTCTCTTTCATCTTGGCTTTTTGATGTCTCGTGCCGATAATAGTTATGTCGCTGATAACCCTTGGTGGGTGAAATCGACGAAGTTTAGGAACTTTCTGCGTGATCATGGTTGGGTTGAACAGTACTTGCCTCGAATGCCTAAATTGCATGAGAGGGCTGATCAACCGCGTCGCCCTATGTCATAGCTTTTTACATAGAGTATGCCCGGGACTGTAACATTATGCTTCCGTTACATCCATTTTATTTTGAAATAGTTCGTTTCTATAATGTCAGTTTTATGCAAAATGCATCCGCTGGGCTATCAAAGGCTTAATGCTTTTATCATTGCCTGCTTTGGGTTGAACTCATCTCCCAGTTTGCCTATTTTTCTTCTTTATTTTATTTTATTTTATTAATTTTTTTTTTGCGAAAGTGTGGTTCGTGGTGGTCAACAGAGAGGAAGTCTAAGGGTGGTTTCACCATGATTGGGACTGCTAGGGATTTATCGGGTTGACTTAAGCACTAGGAGCGGATTACCTGTTGATGATGCCATTTTGCCCCGTCAATACCTTAGGTGGAGTAATAGTGTGAACCTAGACTTTGAGGACTTGCCTGGGGTTCCTCCGCATGATCAAGATTTGTTTGTTCGTTTGAGTGATTTGAATGTTTATGGGAGGCCAGTATTGGAGGGAGTGGTGGGCACCTAGGATGGTCCCTGTGATCTATAAGGATGGCCAGGGTGAGTCTTTGTTTTCACACCGGGTTCTTATGCCTTTTAGCTTTCGTTGATCTAATAATAAGCTTTCTTTCCCCTTTTTTTTGGAGTGATGGATGTTATCTCGATGTTTGTCAAGTCTGATGATGAGGGCATGACTGTTGTTTTTGAACCAATCATTCTCCCTAAGAACCCTGATGCTGGTGCTAACCCCCTCATCCTCCTCCTATTCCAAGGGGTGAGGTATCGGCTGCTGACCCTGCAATGGAGGACGTGGAAGACCAAGTTTCCTTATCTGAGCATTTGGTTCGGAAATGGAGTCGCTAGGGTGCTGAGGCTAGTGGGAGTAGGGTTGCTGTTGCTGGTGAGACCACTAACCCTTTGCCTCCTAAGCCTTTGAATGTTACCCTTTTGATGACCGTGTACCCTATTTCAGATTATGATGAAGCAGAGGTTGACAAGACTACTGCTATTGAGGCTATTGCTGCATCAGGGTTGAAGATGTCCACCCGAAAAAAGTCCAAGTCAAGAAGGATTAATAATGATGCTGCTGGGACAAGTGAGGGCCAGGCTGAAGCTGGTATAGTTGTTTTTCCCTTATTGTACTTTGTTACTTCTACATGTGCATGTGTAACTAAGCTATGCGCTTTTAACTCTGATAGGTATTGGTTCAGGCCGAAAAGATAAGATGTCCCAGGCTGGTAGGACCAAGTCTCAGGGTGGTGAGAGTGAGGGGAGTTGATCCACCCTCCTATAGTAAGTCGCCTGTAACTCTTGAGTACTTGGGTAATTTTGCCCTTGTGTTCCAAACTGGCCTTAGAGAAAGTGATGCTTGTAGCTTAGTTTCCTCAAAAGACCCTTGCTGACAGTCTTTCCAGTTTTGACCGTAGCTTGGTTGTTATTGTAAATGAATATGCTTTTCTCAAGGCTAAGGCGGGATTTGTGCATCAGGCTAGTTCTGAAGTGACTAAGTTAAGGAAAATTTTGGGAGCCACTAAGGCAGTGAAGTTGAAGCTTGAGGCTCATGTGAAGAGCTTTGAAAAGCAATTGGTGCAAGCTGGTGTGCTTGGCAGGTCATAGATTGAAGCCCGGTGAGGAGTCTGCAGGAGACGGTCCTCAGGGTGACTGTCGAGAAGGAGAAATCCTTCCAGAATTTAAAGGCTAATGAAGCCAATGTTGCTAAGCAACATGAAGAAGAAGTGGCTGGCCTGAAAAGGCAGATGGCTGAGCTGAAGACTGAGGCCAAGAACTTGCATGATGACCTTGTCATAACTGCTGAATCTAAGGCTGACAATTATAGCAGTACTGATTTTTGTAAGACCTAAAAAGAGAGGCTTGTGGAAGAGCTACCGTTGCTCGTTAATCACTTGCTCTGTTCTTGTAAGTATAAACAGGCTTTTGTCCGTGTTTAGAAGATGGCAATGTCCTTAGGTGCCATAAGCTTTCTAAGAAGATTCAAGATAAGTTCCCTGATTTGCCCGCGTTGGAGCTTATGTTAGATGAGGATGTTGTAAAGAGGGTGGCTGAGGAAGCAGCTGAGCTAAGTACCAAGTCCTGGCCTTACTTACTTGAATTGTGACGAACAAGGACAAAGATGTTGAAGATCTTTTGGCTGTTTCCCCAGCCTAAAATCCTGCTACACCTTCTTCTTCCCATGCATCATGATTTTACTTGATTGCTTTCTAGTGTTTTTACAAAGTCTTACGTGGTTTGGCCATTGTGTTGGGCCTTTTGTTTTAAACAGTTACTGTTTTAAACAATGTTTATGTGTTTTCAGCTTATTCATTGTTTGGCTTGCCAAATTTGATATCCAGGTCTTTGTATAATAACCAAGGTGTTTCGCCCTGATTTCTATGTTTCTATTGTATTTTTATGCAAATACGGAGCAAGAAAACTCTATGAAAAGATGGTGGTTCCAGGTTTATGTTGCCATGGGTTTTGTTAGCTAGGATGCTTTGACCCTGAGCTCTTAATGACATTGGCGGTTAGCCAATTTATTGTATGTGTTGTATTCTTATGTTTAGTGATCAGTTAAACATGAGGAATGTGCCGCTTGCCTAGGTGTAGCCTGTTTGTTCAACTGATTTAGGCTTTTGCATAATTAAATAGTATTGATGGTCGAAAGTTTGATTTAACTTTGACTTATTGATAACAAGTACTTGTGTTGTTGATTTGGAGTGCACGTTATAGCCAGTACTATCGACTAGCTATTTGTAAGCAACTCGCTCAAGGCAGGTTGTTGGTCCAATACCTAGAATGAGAGTTGCATCTATATATAGTATATATATATATATATATATATATATATATATATATATATATAAAGGTGTATTTGGGCTAACTGCTTGTTTGATCCATACGCACATTTTTTTTATGAGCATGTTCATAAAGCCTAATTTACGTTTGATTAAACGTTGCTTGTATGGATAGTCGTATATGACACTTTGTAGAAAAGTCTTGGAATTGTCAGCGTATATTTAAAGAAATAGTACAAATGAGCTTTTTTGACTTGTAATGCCCCATTCTTTGACTCGACAAATTGTTTTTTTCGCAATTTACATGACCGAAAATGACCTGTTGTTACTAATTCAATAAACTGAAAACCCTGAAAGTATCTTTAAATTAAGTAGACTCAAATACTTTTAAAATGACAGGTGGCACGACTACTAAGAACTTGCGATTGATTTTATACAAAATTCAGAATATGACCGAAATATGAAAACCCTTATTAAAATTCTGATGCAACCATATGACCATATGATGATATTTCATATGGTCATATACCGACAGCAAAAATTTCTGACATGATCATACAACCATATGCTAAACTAGCAAATGACCATACGACGCATGCATAAAATTTTTACATAAAACTACACTTTTCTCTATTTCCGGAAAACCAACTTTTGAGACTCGAAAATTAACGAAACTTTTCAGAATTCTTCACAATAATATAGAGCTTCATTTTCATAAACATTCGTGGTCTAAATGACCCATGAACACCTACTTTACGGGGTTTGCCAAACACCCGTTTTGACCCATTTTACATATAGCTCTTCTACTAAAACACGATACATGAATTTTAATAACATAGGCTCTTAAGTATCCCATGAAGCAACTTAACTGGAAGAATGGCAACTTAATGGAAAAAGTGAAAATGCTTAGAGAAGAAGTCAAGAAAGTTCAAATTGCTATTGATGTTGATCCTTTCAACAAGAAGCTTAGAGAAAAAGAAAGCTCTGTCTTAAAGAAGTACTTGGAAGCTCTTGCTGATGAAGAAAAACTATTATCCCAAAAGAGTAAAATGCAATAGCTTAATTATGCTGACAGAAATAATGCTATTTTCCATAAGATCTTGAAGGATAGATACCAAAGGAACAGTATTAACTCTATTCATGATGAGCATGAGATCAGATATGAGGGGGATCAAGTTGTTGCTCAAATTATTTCCCACTTTAAAAATTTCCTTGGTTCTAGTCCTAATGTGGAGCATATTCAGGATCCTGAATTAATCTTCTCTAAGAAATTAACAGATGCAGAAGCTAGTAGAATGATTAAAGAGGTGACTGACAAGGAAATTAAAGTGGCTATGTTTAGTATTGGGGACAATAAAGCCCGTGGTCCAGATGGTTATTCTGAAAAAATTTTCAAGAAGGCATGGACAGTTGTGGGAGGTGATGTTTGCAAGGCTATCAAGGAATTTTTCTCTTCTGGGAAGCTGTTGGGTGAAGTAAATGCTACCATCATATCTCTTGTTCCTAAGCTAAAGACTCCTCTCAAGGTTTCTGACTTCAGGCCCATTTCATGTTGCAATGTGGTATACAAATGTATTAGTAAGATCTTAATTGGCAGACTTAAGGGGTGCTTGGATAAGTTGATTAATAAGAATCAGAGTACCTTTGTTCCAGGTAGGCAAATCCAAGATAATATCTTACTTGCCCAAGAGATAGTGAAAGGTTATAATAGAGCTGGTGGTCCTAAGAGAGTATCTTTCAAAATAGACATCCAAAAAGCCTATGACACTGTATTGGGATTTAATGGAGATATTGTTGAAACAGTTTGGTTTTCATGATACTATGATAGGCTGGATTATGGTATGTATTAGGACTGCTAGTTTTCCAATAAATATTAATGGGGATTCTTGTGGGCATTTTAAAGGTGGTAGGGGTTGGAGAGAAGGTGATCCTTTATCACCTTACTTGTTCACTTTTGTCATGGAATTCTTTACCCTAGTGATGGAAAGGAATGTAAGAAGGGCTGCTGATTTTAACTACCATTTTGGATGCAAAGCATTGAAGGTTACTCAACTGTGCTTTGCAGATGATCTCCTTGTGTTTTGTCATGGAGATGCACAATCTGTCAGGCTCATTAAGAGTTCTATTGATGAATTTGGTATGTGTTATGGGCTGCTACCTAATATTAGTAAGAGTAGTGTGTTTTTTGGAAGCATCAGTGAAGAGGAACAACAAAATATCTTGGATATTCTTCCTTTCACAAAAGGTAAGCTGCCAGTTAGATATTTGGGTGTTCCCCTAATAGCAAAAAGGTTGGGTGTTAATGATTGCAAGGCTCTGATTGATAAGGTTAAGCACAAAATGAACAATTGGAGGAAAAAAATGTCTTACATATGCTGGAAGATTAATGCTAATTGCTTCTGTCTTGGAATCTATTCAAGTCTACTGGTGTAATGTCTTCTTACTCCCAAAGGCAACTATAAAGGAAATTAATAAAGTACTTAAGAACTTCTTATGGAATAACAATGATACTTCTAATGGGAAAGCAAAGGTGGCTTGGAAAAACATTTGTAAGCCTAAGTCTAATGGAGGTCTTGGTCTTAAGGATCTTAGATTCTGGAATATTGCTTTATTAGTCAAGAATCTGTGGAATGTGGCAATAAAAAAGGATATCCTTTAGGTAAAATGGGTAAGTACAGTGAAATTGAAAGATACAAGTATCTGGGTAGTGCAAAAAGACATTAAGGATAGTTGGGGGTGGAGGAATCTAATTGATATAAGAGACATGGTTATTAGTCACTTTAAGTATGACATTGGGAATGGTAATGATACTCTTATGTGGTTGATAATTGGAGTGGTCTTGGTCCTCTGATTAAGCTAATCTCATTCAGAAGTCTGTACAATGCAAGGATGGATAAGAATAGTAAAATGGCTGATATGACCATTAATGGACAGTGGAATTGGCCTAATGAATGAAGTTTGGAGTTCCCCTTTCTAAACCAAATTAAGGTTCCTGTCATTGATAATTCTAAGAAAGATAAAGACTCTTGGATTGATAGCAATGGTAATGTGATGAAATTCTGTGTGAGCAACATCTATAATACTATAAGTGAATCAACTGTGGCAGTTACATGGGGAGCTTTAGTTTGGTTCAATCAATGCATTCCCAAACACACTTTCATTCTATGGATGGCTATTCAGGCAAGACTAATGACTCATGATAGATTGAAAAATTGGGGCAGCTATGATATGATGGTATGTTGCTTATGTAAGATTGAATCTAAATCACATGATCATTTATTCTTCAAATGTAAGTTCTCAAAAGATATTTGGCAAAGTCTACTGCCAATGATGGAATGCACAATGCAGAATGAGGAATGGAACTGTATTATTACAAGAATTGTTGATATGGGCTGCACAAATAGCATATGGAGTGTTATTAGAAGACTATGTTTTTGGGCTATTGTGTATTTCATTTGGCAGTAGAGAAATTATAGAACATTCAGAGATGAAATAAGAGATAGTCAAACTATTTGTAGACTGATTTGTGATAGTGTAAGAATGAAGATTATGAGCTTGAAAGTGAAGAAGTCTAATGATGTGATGAGAGCAGCTTCTATTTGGAATGTATAGTGGTGAGAAAGTGTAAAATGGGCTAATGTAACTGGGGCATCATCAACAGCCATTTATGAAATACTGAGTTCAGGATCATGAAACTACTGAGTTCATCAGACATAGGTATAGCTTTGTCTGATATTGGTTGATAGTTTAGTATGGTTTTGTTTGTCGTTGTATCTGATTTGGGAAATGCCCAATCAGCTTTATGGTTATTCCCATGATGTAAAACTTTTGTGAGTAATATATTTCACCTTTGCACAAAAAAAAATACAAATACAACTTTACACTTTAAAAGAAATCGTTTTAAACACATATACATCGAATTTGGGGGGTTTAACTTGTTTCGTAGCCCAATTATCTACTCATTTACTTGCCTAATCATTAAGCGAGCACTTCCATTCCTTGTTGGTGTCACATGACTGCCATCCAATCCATTCTTTAATCATAGCAAACCTACAAAACGGTTAAACAACAAAATCATAAGCGAAATGCTTACTAACTAATCAGCGACAACAAGTTATCATATATATCATAATGAAAAGCATTACATATAAATAAATACTAAAGCCACTTAATCATTCACATACTTACTTGCATACAAGGTACAATTGATCACCTAAAACATGTCCAACATCATCAAACAACATAATCCATATCATATCACGATTAGCTCGAAAACTAAACCAAATAATCACCTTAGTTAATCAACCTAACTAGTCTAATTCATAATTCTATCCAAGCCTCTTAATACATCTTAAACACTTAACACATCAATATATACCTAACACAAGTGATCATTCAATATCATAACATATTATAGCCATGGTTACTTACCTCAATCCAAAGCTAATTTACCAAGAACATCACTCTTGAATCTTTTCTTTTGGTTCCAAAACAAGATTATCACAACATAATACTTATTAATTTCATAACTAAAAATCAAGAGGTTTTACACAACCAATATCCAAGATCCAATCATATGATGAAAACACACAAATCACTAATTACTCAAAACTTCCAAATAGCTTATAAACCCTAACCCATAAATCACTAATTAAACTCAAGATATGAGATTACTTACTTGTAGGATCATCTCTAAGGCAGTAAGGCTTAACCCTTGAATTAAGGACATAAACCCTTCACCACTAGATCATCAAGGCTCCATATCTCCCTCACACACATCTAACAACATACACATAAACTAGAAACTTTTGGAAGATTTTATATAAAAGATAAAATGTAACACCCCCACAAGTCGGGTCAGCAGCGGAAAGCAACTGAGAGTGTTACTTCATAGCACAAAGTTCAAGATATAGAAAACGACCTCTAAATGAGACGTTTTAAAAAGTTTACCATTCAATTTTTAAAATCACAGTTACATATAAAAGAGGTCTCCAAGTACAAGTTACATAAACATTTGTAAACAGTATTGAATGGTAAAAAAAGATATGCACTTAAGTCTTCAAAACATGCCTTGACTCAAATGCTCCAACCCCAAGCTATCGCCTTAAGGACCTGAGATAAACATGCTAAAAATGTCAACAAAAATTATTGAGTGAAATTCATATATTTATAATTAAAGTTGCGGAACACAAGATTTCAATTTTGGATGACAATTGTAACACACACAAAGTAAAAAAGCAGTTATTATTTCACTATGCTCATGACACCAAAGCGTTAACACAATATCAATAAATTGATATAATAATAATTGCGCAATGTAGGTATTTTTCCATATACATCTGATCTCAAATAAAGTGCGCGGTTGTCTTTCCGGCCAACCAAACGGGATTCGTCAATCCCATAGGCCTATCCACAGTATTCGCGCTTACACAAAGTAATTAATGGTTCATGATGACAAGGACTTTGCTGGAAATAGTGGTACTTAAACAATAATAATTTCAGTTCAACATATAGTTTTAAATCACTTGTGTTCATACTTCATAGTAAAAATTATAGCATGTATCTCCCCCAAGGAGTTGATAAAACAGTTAATCGAGTAAAAGTGAGGGTATGAATTCATCTTATGCAAAGATGATGGCAAATGTGTTAATAAAGTGACGAGTGAGCCGGGAAAACCTTTAGAAGCAACCTAAAATTATATTTTGAATCTTAGGTTTTATAATAATATCGTATATATACAAATGAGTTTTATAATGTTTTATATATAGATTATACATTGTACTTAGTGCTTTTTAAAAGTTTGTAATATTTAGGGACTAGTTTTTACCAATTATACTATTTTTACAAGTTTTATTACCAAGTTGATTTGCTTTATAAAAGTTATTCGATTTTAGAAAATTCGCTACTCCTAAACTATGAAGAGTTATGACTCATTTTACGTCTGCGGAAAGGTAACTGAATGTATTTATCAGATTTGTGGGTCCCACTGTTTTGCAAAGTTTCATAACCTGTGTAAAATTACTAATATACCCTTAAGTGTCAAATCTGAGTTTCAACTGCACAACTGAGTCCCACTAAAATGGCTCTAGTTTACAAACCAACTTTGATTGACCTCATTAAAGTGGTCACATTTAAGTTAAAGGGTCCACTACAACTTTATTTGAACACCAACAGGAATGTCTTTACAAATTTTAAGAGCTTTTGGCCATTGAAATCTGGTAATTAAACCTGGCATATTTTTCCATTCATTTTCTAATTAAATCATCAGGTGAAGTTATAGGTTGAGCCACCCGGCAAAACGAAAACAATACATAGATCTATAACCCTATATTTTTTTCCAAGTCTCTAGCCTACTAATTTTTCATAATGACCCCGTTTTGCTCACTGATCAAAACTGTACCGATAAATCAAGTCCAAAACATGATTTTCTATTTTTTTTTTAGCCATGTACAATTTTATAACCATATCATATAAATGAATATTACATATGATTAACATAAAATACATGAGTTAACAAGAAAAATAATTAGTTTCCTTTGTTGAAAAAGACAAGAATAAAGAACGTCAACACCAAAAATCACTAACAAAACTAACAAAGCTTCCAAACCTTTACTAACCTTTCAAAACTATAGCTCAATCAAATAACTTACAAACCTTTCAAAAACTTCCATGAACACCCTTATAAACCTTTCAAATAACCATAAGATTGATGAGATTTGATGATGTTTTGAGTGAAATAAACCAAATAACAATACTATAACTATAAGGTCTTCAACTAAGAACAAGAAACTAGTAAAAATTCAAGAAGATGATGGATTGTTATGGTTGTTGTTGTATGTAGACTGAACATAGTCTAGTGTCGGTTTAAATTAAATGTCCATTTAATGGCGTATGCGAGTGAACTTATCCGGATACTCATAAAAGTTAATTTTCGCGAAATTAAAATAATAAGTAAAAGTAGATGATTTAATAATGACCTGAAAATTGTGAATTGTTACATAAAAGTAGTAAGAAAGTTGTGAACTTTAGTTGTTTTGATGAAAAAAATTTAGACTCGAAAGTTCTCGAAATTTTTGAAAGACAAGGTTTGATAAAAATTCGAACTTTCTAAACTATTTCGATACCCAAATCAACCCATCATCATGTATAAGTTCCGATACCAATTGTTGGAATTCAATGGAGCAAGATCATGCACACATATAGAAAGTTTGTGATAGAACTACAGAGAGAAAGTAGTAAAGAGAAGGTGAAACCAAAAGGGTGTGTTATTATCTTTTAAACACATAAAATATGAATCAACACCCTCTCCTCAACTAGAAGAGGGATTATATACTTCTTATGGGCCACGAGGTGGGCTCTTAATGGGCTTTACTAGTTATTAACTAGTTTCCAAAATAAGTTCGTTCACAAAACAAGATCAGCACTTCTAATCCTAACAACTCACATTCGCCAATTGTGTGTTGTGTTTTTTTTCCTAGTCGTTGAGCATGGTATAACGGTAAAAGATTTAATTTTTTTTATCCCACCTTTATAAATACTACTCATATTTAACCATTTTTCACACAATAATCTTAATTCTCTCTACCAAAAATTATGCCTTATTCATTTTCGCATACCTTCGATGAAATCAAAACTTGTTGATATAAATAATGCTTAAAGACGTTATTAATATTTTTCGATATCTCTACGTTTTGCTAATCACAAAATGTAAACTCAATCAAATCAAAGATTATGACGTAAACAAGTATTTAGTCATAAATATTCATTTTAACAACTTAATCACTTAAGGTATGAATAAACAAAGTGTCTAATGCACTATATGATCAAAGGAACATTTTCTTAATCACTAAATTTTTATAAAATGTCACAAACATTTTATATCTTTTAGAAAATTATTTTTGGTATTAAATAAATATATTAAATCCATTATAAATATATGAATTCAAATTTTCAACCAAAAATGGCAAAAATGTTCCAAAAAAACCTTCCCCACAAAAAGACAAAGCTGAGCAACGGATATAAGAGGTGACCCCCTTAATTATTATGGGGACCGACCCCTTAATTAAGGGGGCCACGCTCCCTTGCCCCCCATCTTTGCCTATAAATACCGGATCATCCCTGGCCTTTTTCCTCACCTTTTGCACCTCAAACTTTCTGATCTAAATCTTCTTTCCTATTCTCTTAAACCCTTTGATCATATAATCATAAGCTTTTGTTTCCAAGTGATCCAAAGATTTAACCACTTAAGGTTTAAAAGAAGAATACTCCTTCAACATCTATAGAAGAAGTATTGTAGTGTAATTAATATCATCTTGTAGTAGTGCTAGATAATTTGTAAATTGTTGTGTGCTTAAGCAGATCGTAGTGTAAGTAACTAGTTGTGGTGTAAAGAAGTAGTGTAGAAGTTGTGAATAGTTGTGAAGATATTGGGGTGAGTAGAAGGTGTAAAGAAGTCGTGAAGAAGGCGTGAAGAAGTTGTGAAGACATCGTGAAGAAGGTGTGAAGTAGTGAAGAAGTTGTGAGATTAGTTCTAGCTAGGATTAGAACTCGACATTTAGCTTAGTGTCGTTAATCGGTGTAAGCCAAGGTGTGTAAGGTTTTCTCCGCCATAAGGGAGTTTGTTGACATAGTGAAGAAAATTCTCGAGTGTGGTACTCGGGGAGTGGAGTAGGGTGAAGAGGTGCTTCGTAGCCGAACCACTATAAATCCTCCGTGTCTTGGTTTGATCTTTCCATCCTTATATTTCATTACATTACTTTACTTGCATTGTTAATTTTATTTACATATATTTGCTCATATTGACCAAGAGTTGAATTCAAATAAGATCGAATCAAAGTTTTAAAAAGTAAACAAACTTTTTCATAACACACGCGCAGCTAAAAATGATCAGAAGAAAGCATACGCGGAATGCAAAGACATTCCGCAAGCACAGTACAAGATAGCATTAGTGCCAAAGTTCGTTGGATGCATAAAGGATACAAATAGAATGATCGTGTTTTAGTTTTCGTATTGTTTGTTAAATTTTGTATTGTAGTTTGTATTTTTATTTAAATAAATGGATAGTTTGCTTGATTTTGTACGTGTACATCTATGTAACGGATACATATAATTATCACAACAAATAATTCCCCCTATAAATACACCTTACGCTCATTCTTTTTTTCACACAACTTTTTTTTTAAAGTCTCCCCATTACCATCTAAAAAACTATGACTACTGAACCAAATGATGTGAGACTAACTATCCTAGCAACTAAAGGAAGAATTTGATGTTGAGGCCGCACTAGCAGAGCAAATGTTGAACTTGATGAGTCGCTTTGCAGATCAAATTTGTAGCTGTAGGCTTGAAATAATCAGGGTGGGTTCACTGTTAGATTATCCCTTTATCGATTACGGTCTGCACACTCTTGAAAGGATGACGGGTGCAGACATGAAACGCAAATAACATGATGTTGGCTAGGAATGAATTGCTTCGAAACATGGCCGAGAAGTAAGAATTCAATAACAATTACAAAGAAATATAAAAGCTCGAAACATGTTTATTTTCGTGTAATGTATTTTAATATTTGTATTGTATTTTTAATTTTTGTATTGTAATATGTATTTTTTTAAATCAATGAAAATTTAGTTTTTTTTTAAAAAATGAATAAAAATAAATAAATTGTAAGGCCCAAAAACTAGCAAATGACATGCAAACAGCTTGAGCCATTGCAAAGGGGTATTTTTGGTGTGTGCCGGGATGGCAATGGGTGAGAAAAAAACCAATAACCCGCGGGTACCTGCAAGTAAATGGGTGGGTAAGCTCGTTAGATTTCACCCACGAGTGGGTTGTGGGTGAAAATTTTTACTCATCGGTGGGTAGTGGGCGGGTGACGGGTAATGTATACCCGTCACAGGTAAACCCATGACACCAGTTTAAAATACCCACGGGTGTACTCATCAAAATACCCGTGGGTGTACCGTAAACCCATTTGTGTTAAACTAAAATTTATTATACTGCTTAAAGATTTGTGAGGTTCTAGATCTATATTTAATAATTATAACTCTCTTGAAACCATGATAAGCTAACAGTTTGAGTTACAAGACCATAAGGTATGAAAGATCAAATCATCAAAGATATATATACATGATACATCTCAGTTCTGATCGTCAACACTCAAATACTCCTTCCCGACTTCTCGCTTGAAGTTCCACTCACTAACCCATGGGCAACAAATACCCATGGGCATGAGTAGAAAATTGTACCCACTGGTGGGTGATGGGCATGTGACGGGTGAGAAAAAAATCACGTGGGCGGGTGATGGGTTAGAGATACTCATGCCAATTGCCCACGGGTGCCATCCATATATGTGTGAATGTAAAATGTGAAATGTGAAATACCGAGGTGACGTTAACTTTGCAAAACGGCATGCCACCATATCCTTCCTTCTTATTAACTTGAAACAAGCCAAACATTGCAATACTATTGATTTTGTTCTTGATTTTATAAAAAAGAATATTAAGATTTTATTTTTAAAAATCAGTTACAAATTTCAATAGAAAATAATGAAATACTTTTTAAAAGAATCAGAAAGTTTTGAAAAATTTGTTATATTTATGATTACTTTTGAGATTTCTTATTTATTTTTTTAAATTGGTAAAGAAAAAAAATATGTGTGAATCGATTTTTATCTAATTAAATATATTTTTATATTTGACTAAAATACCGCCATTTCATATAAACTTATTTCATACATTCTGTCGCAATGCGCGGACTTACTGTGTTCTCGAGTTGAGTAAAAGGGAAGAAGTAAAGTGAAAGTGAGAAAGTTTGTGTTCTTCAGTTTTTTTTAGAAAGTAAGGTGAGGTAAAGTGAAGTAAAGTGGTTATATTTTAGTTATAAAACTTTCACTTTACTTTTGGGATGAAATAAACTTTACTTTCTCTCTCTTACTTTACTTCTTCTTTCTTTCACTTTCATTCATTTTTTTTCTCTGGAACAAAAATTGAAGATTTGGCAGCTGCTCATTTAAATCTGTGTAGCAATTGGGTTACATTATCATGTGACTAACTCTTCACGGAATAAACATGTGTTCTATTATTATTTGTCGTTTTTGAGAGACGAAAACTAAAACTGTCAAAAATAGATGGTAAACAAGAGCGAATACGATTAATGGGTGGAAACGAGCGAGGTGAGCCCGAGCCTGTCAGAGCTCGAGCTTAAGCTCGTTTCGAGTATTATATTTTGAGCTCTAGCTCGGCTCGTGAAATTTTCACAAGCTCGAGCTCAACTAATTTATATGATGTGTTGATAAGAACAAAGTTTAGATGTAGCTCGGCTCGTTAACACAAGGCTCGAGCTCGTTAATCACACAAGTATCGAGTTCATTTACTTCTTTTAAGCTCGTTTATACACGGTTATACCTAGAGACAATATATATACGTATATATTTCTAGGCTCGCGAGCCTAGTCGATCTTTTTGTATAGAGCTCGGACTCGAGCTCGATTATTAAACGAATGCAAACTTAGGCTTGAGTTCAGGCTCAGGCTCGAGCTCGTTTAGGCTCGGCTCGTTCGAGCTTTTTACCGATCCGATCTCGAGCTGTTCACGAGCAGCTCGACTCATTTCCACCCCTAATGTCGGTTATTATGTACGTGATTTGTTTTATATTTAAAGAAAGAAGTTTGTTTACTTGTACATAGAGTGAAATACTTGTGGATTAATGAGACATTTGTTGATTGTCACGCAGTGACTCAATTCAAGGTAAGGATTACGTGAATACTAAGATTGATCAACATTTTCATGCAGTTCAAACAAATTTGCAATAATTCATGTAGCTAGATGTGGTAGAAATTTTGGATTGTTAAAATCCCCACGAATCAAATAGTTAAACGAGTAAATTTCATAGTGATATATCAGTTAGAAAATTGATTACGGAAGTTTAATCGCATTTTGCAAAATCGGAGGTTTATGTAGCAAGCAATTAATGCATTGTAGCATTTTTTTTTAAAAACAGAAAGAAAAAACTTATTTTCTTATCAACCTTTCTCTTATACGGAGTAGTTTTATATTTTATAGAACTAAGAAAAGCAAAAGAAAAACTAAGAAGTTCGCTAAGACAATATATACAATAGCATTATTGTAATGTGTAAAAGATCCAATACCTAATTATTCATCTTTTTTGTAAAGGTGTTTAAAAGTGAAGTTTATTAGTTATAATATACAAACGCAAAAAGTATATACAAATATATGACCATGTATGATTGTATGAGAACAAAGAGTTATAGATATAAACTGAATACATGACTAGATTTTACATATCTATTCTTTGCTTTGAGACCAGCATAAAACAACTTAAACCACATATAGTGATATAACATAACCAACATTAACTATGAACCACAATTTTATATGTTGGGATCTATAAAGAATATATTGCAAATAGCACTTGGAACATAAAACGCTCTGGTTGATTTGCATATTTTTCATGGGCCCTTCACTATCATCAATCTTATCCAAATTATAATCCTTTTTGTCACATATACCAATCAAAACCTTATGAAATTATGAATAAAGATAATAATTTTGGTTCATAGCATAAACCTGATATAGTAACATTGTTTATATAGTAAAGTGGGTTTTGCATTAAACCAAACTAAACGAATATTCGCGCAAAGCGACGATATAGCAGCAAATAATTATTTTTGCAAATTTGTGATGTTGGCGTGACCTTACGGATTCAATTTGTAGTCATCGCGAGAAAAAAAGTTTATGAGTTAAAAACAAAAAATATAAAAGTTAATGATTAAATAATATTTAAACTACTAAATTAGTGGTAGATGTTGTTATAAATTTAAAATTTTAAATTATGTAAACGAAATTTGAATTTTAAAAAGACATTTTTGGTATAATACATTACTCATACTTAAGTGTTTTAAGAAAAAGTTATTTGTGCTTTATATATACTATATATAAATATATATGTACATGGACTTGAGATCAATGACGGAACCAGGGTGGTTCGAGGAGTCCTGGAACACCTATGGATTTCTATGATGTAATGTTAATTCTTATAAAATATCTCAAATTTTCGGAAATGCATATGATCTTCAAAAATGTGTGTGCGATCTTATTTAGTTTTCCGTAAATGCACAACATTTTTCTTGTGATAAGTCATGTAGTTACTAGTTTTATGTCCGGAAGAGAATGTTATAAAGCTGCATATATTTCAGTAATTAGTACAGATCGAGAGTCTAAGATACATCAATATATTAATTTCATACATTTGGTATATGATCGAACTCTGATCAAAATGGGTCTTACAACTTCTTTATGTGTGATGTATGATGTATGATGTATATATCGATTTAGTAAGTAAGGAATTTACGTTTCTATACTAAAATAGCAAAACATTGATCGAAAAAATATCATTGACAGAAGTTCCAATTGTCTAGCATTTAGGGTTCATATTCCTTGTATGTGGGTGTCATTCTCCACAAAGGCACAAACAACACATGGTGTAAAATACTTGGCTTAGGTTCAAGCTTTGGGATTAATTCTTATCTATACACAGTGTTTGTCTTGTTGGATTGGTTTCAAATTCTGGTATGTTAACTTATGTGTTGTTTATCGTAATATTTTTTTTTTTTAAATGCACATAAGGTACGATTTTCTATTGTATTTTGGGCAGTGAAGCTCAGTCATTGTTATATACTTTTTTTCTAACGACTGATAAATTATAAAAAGAACTAGTAAAATGGTAACACTAAAAGCATCCGCAGTGAAAGTTTAAATAAAATTTTAAAAACACATGAGAAGGCCGGTTTATAATTTGTTTTAATTATTGTGAGTTTATATTTCATGTTCATATGGAATTAAGAGGTATAAAACACTACAAGAAAAAGTGGTTTTACTGACGAACCATTTTTTGATGACTCGTATTCTCGTCACTAATTGGACCATTTAGTGACGAAATAAATACTCATCATCAACATCTTGTCACAAGCTAAAATTTTATGACAGAACTCATAGTTCGTCATTAACTTGTCACAAAATTTACTTATTAATCACGAGAACGGTGAGGACATAGTGGTCGTCACTAAATTTACTTATTAGTGATGAAAGTGTTTGTCATTGAGTTGATAAATTGTTTGTGACTAACATGTTTGTCATAAAAAACTTATATATATTCACTCATATAGTTGAACGTAAATTAAATATTTAAATATGATTAAACACAAATACTAATATATTTTTTTTTATAACATTACATTATTTTTCTGTTAAAAAGAAAACAAATATTAATTTTTATAAATCAAATGCAAATACTAATAATAATTCAATCACTTCTTCTTTTACCCATAAAAACTCCATATATCACCCTCTCTAACTAACTTTAATTCTTTTCAAACTTCACTTGTAGCTAGAGATGACACCCATGGACAATGGGTAAGGGTACATCTAACCCATCACCCACTTATGTAATTTTTTCTCACTCGTCACCCGTCCATCACCCACTAATGGATACAATTTTTTACTCATGCCCATGCCCGTGGGTATTTGTTACACATGGGTAAACCCGTGGGTTAGTGAGCGGAACTTCAAGTGAGAAGCCGTGAAGGAGTATTTTAATATTGACGATTAGAACTAAGATGTATCATGTATATATCTTTGATGATTTGATCTTTCATATCTTTTGGTCTTGTAACTCAAATAAACTATTAGCTAACCGTGTTTTCTAAAGAGTTGTAGTTACTAAATATATACCTAGAAGCTCACAAATCTTTAAGCAGTATAATAAATTTTAGTTTAACACAAACGGGTTTAGGGGTACACCCGCGTGTATTTTGACAGGTACACACATGGGTATTTTAAATGGGTGTCATTGGTTTGCCTGTGACGGGTATAGATTACCCGTCACCCGTCCATCACCCATCGATGGGTAGAAATTTTCACCCACGGCCCACCCGTGGGGTGAAATCTGATGGGGTTACCCACTCATTTACATGCGGGTACCCACGGGTTATGGGTTTTTTCTCACCCATTGTCATTTCTACTTGTACCCTAATCCTCTACTGTAAGTGATAAAATAACACTTGTCATTTATAACAGTTTTTTTTTTTTTCTCTCTCTCTCTCTCTCTCTCTCTCTTTGGAGATTTTGAACTTTTTCATAACTAATTAATGCATGTGTAATTTTTAAGCATTTTATAAACTTGAAAAGGTTTATATATAATACAATAAGATTTATAAAATCAGAAGCTTTATAAATTGATGATTTTACAAATTTATAAACCTTTTAAAAGATAGATTACAAATGCATTACAAGCATACTCTTCATATGGGAGTATGAGATCCATTTAAACCAAATAGGACGAAAAGTAAAGCTTCTATATATATGCTTGACGTTAAGTTGGTTATAGACTTATAGTTTATGTATTATTCGTCGCGGTTGTAATTTACAGTTTTCCGCTAACTTTTATAACAGAATTTTATATTTTTTAATTTTAACGTTGAAGAGAAAGTTCTTCAAACTTTTTACATTGCAAAACTAAACAAGAATTTTGTGGGTATGTGAGTACTAAACAAGAAAGTTCTTTAAATATTATAGCATGGGGTTTGCGAGTACTAGTCTTCTTGTGTAGCAAGCTACAAATTGAATGAAAGCGACACACAAAATGGGACCAAGCATGAGTAGGAATTTGTCAAGTTTATTCGGTTCGGGAACATAGTTACTTTAAAGCTTATACAAAATTGTTCAGGGACATTAATGTGTTAAAAACTTGTCTTTGATCGTTATAAACAACTATCAAATGGACTTATCTATTTAGTGTATATATTCTGTAAGCAACAATGTAAGATGTAATCCGTACACACCAACAAATATAAGTTGTTTATTAGTGGTCTTGTTTTAAACATAAATCAAGGGAGACAAAAATTGCATGTAATCCGTACAATGTACGACATCAATGTTTATGGAATTACAGATAGTTGTTTATGGTTTTAATGACATCACTTGACCTTGGCCACATGATTCAAGTAAGGTGGAACTTATGCTTGTTGTATAGTTAAAGGTATTTGGGTCGTGGTTGATGACGGGGCTTGTTTTGTGTCCATGGTAGCTATTGGTCAGATCTTGTGTGGGTATGGATGAGACCTTTTCTCCTCTTTGGTGCTCATGATTTCAAAAAGGTTAGTGGAGACCAACAAATCTTTGCTTTACCAACCTTGAGGAAGGATCAAATGAGAAATATAATTAAGATGAGAAGAATGAGAAGAAAACACAACCACAAATATTAGATGCACTCACAAAAATAGATGCATTTCCCTATTATTTCTCTTTCCTTATTTAAAATATATGGTCACAATTTTTTCTCATTCTTCTCATTTCAATTATTCTTCTCACTAGATCCATACTCAACCAACCTTAGGTTCTTTTCTTTTCTACTTTTAAGAAAATATGTTATAATAGAGTAACGTAATTTTATTCATGTTGTATTATTATGCGCGTACGTCATTTTGTTTCCTTACATACTAAATACCTTTAAACTCTACCAACACTAGACACTTAATCGCGCGTTGCTCGTTTCCTGCAATTTAATTCATTTGTGATCAAATGCAATGCGGAAATAGTTACAACATGAACATAATTATCATCCTACAAATATACATATTTAAATAATAATGTCATTGCAAATATATATCCTTATGCCCCGAAAGTTTTAATTTTTACATTTTAAGTTTTATCTTTAAGGTTGTTGAAAGACCTTTGTACTTTGACTTTTGTTACAAACTTATGTTTTTAATATCTAATAATGTATTTTACCTAACACTATGTTCTCTAGTTTTATTTTAAGAGGAAAGTGAAAGGAATGGAGTGAAACAAAAAAAATTTGTGTTCTTGAGTTTTTTTGGGCCAAAAAAATAAAGTGATTGCAAGTGGAAATGAAAGAGCACTAGTGGGATTTTTGATTCATCACTTTCATCCCATATTTGGGATGAAAGTGAACGAGACAAAATATTTAAGAGGCCTGGGAGTAATAACGCAAATCAGGCGTTATCGCCTAGCTGGCACCTTGGCAACGCCGTTCTCACGTTATGCCTATTCCCTTGATGCTTGCGTTATTGTTTCGTTGCCATTTACGTTATTATAGTAACGTGCGTTACTAAGTTGAAAGGTAAAAAAAAAAATGCCATTTACAACGGCTAGTATTTTTAAAAAATAGCATTTTTTTTAAAGCCTTATAGATAGATTAGGTATTCTAACCCTTTTACAAACACAAAATAAAACTATTTTATATCCAAAAAAAATTCTTTCGCAATGGATCTACATCCAACTTACGCCGCACATGTAAACCTTGCCGATATCGAAGATGAAGTCGATGCTTTAGCAATTATGGCCGCCTATGAGTACCAACGAATACAAGAAGAAGAAGCCGAATCATCTTTCCGGTTAACCCGTAACCCAATTCACCGTGAGCGTGAGCTTGCAGAAGAGCGTTTGAAGGCCGACTATTTTAATGAAAATTGTAAGTATCCAGCAAGAGACTTTCGTAATAGATTTCGAATGAGCCGGAAACTATTTATAGAAATAGTTTCTGGTATTGAATCATATACTGCCGATCCTCTTCATGCTCATTTTGCATACTTTAGCCAAGAACCCGATTGTACAGGTCGAATGGGTATTAGTGTTCTCATGAAATACACTATGGCCATTCGCCAATTGGCATACGGCAACTCACCTGATGCGTTTGATGAGTATTTGCAAATGGGTGCACGTACAGGACGTGATTGTCGGATAAGTTCAATATGTGCGTTATTGATTTGTTTAAACCTGAGTTTTTAAGATAACCAAATATGCATGACATTCAAAACCTATATGCTGAACATGAGAAGGAACATGGTTTTCCGAGAATGCTTGGTAGCATCGACTGTATGCATTGGCAATGGAAAAATTGTCCGGTGTCATGCCAAGGGCAATATGTTAGTGGTCATAAAAAAACCTGACTATATTGCTTGAAGCTGTTGCGTCGCATGATTTGTGGATTTGGCATGCTTTTTTTTTTTGTATAACGGGAGCGAATAATGATATCAATGTTTTAGATAATTCGCCGTTGTTCGATGACCTGCTTAATGATGAAGCCCCTGTAGCTCCGTATGCGGTAAATGGAGTTGTGTTTGATAAGGGTTATTACTTAGCCGATGGAATTTACCCACAATGGGCTACTTTCGTCAAATCGTTCACAACAGCTTCAGACGAGAAACACAGTTTCTTTAAAAAGCGACAAGAAAGTGCAAGAAAGGATGTTGAACGTGCTTTCGGTGTTCTCCAAGGACGATGGGGAATAATACAACAACCAGCACGAGCTTACGAGGTTTCCAAGATACGTAGAATCATGTATTCTTGCATCATATTGCATAACATGATTTTAAAAGACCAAAAGTTTGCTCTAAGTGACTACAAAGCATTGTTCAGGAATCCGGCTAGACACATGCAAGACAGATGGATTGACAGATGTGATGTGCGTCGTCGAAGGAATAAGGAATTACGTGACAAAGATGTTCATCTTAATCTCCAACAACAGCTTATGGAGAATATTTGGCTTGAACGTAAGGAGTTTATGGAAGTAGATAACGACTAGTTTTAGTTATTTACTTATCGTATTTTTCATTTCGTATTTTATTTCGTAATTTCTTTTATGTCGTTTTGTTTAATGTAACATTTTTTTATTTCGTATTGTAATGTTTAATTTTCTAAATGAAGTGTTTGAATGTTTAATGAATGAAATTGTTGAAGGTAGAATTTGTAAATTGTTATTTTAAAAAAAGGTGGGGCCCTGAAGGTGGTGTTATTGGATGTTATGATTTCCTGGTGTTTTTGGTGTTATGTTATTTGGTGTTAAAATGATGTGGCAGTGGTGTTGGTGTTATGACATGTTATTACTCCCTTTGCTCTAATAGTAAAAAGACCAAATCATCCTTGCATTTATCTTTTATTTTTTATTTTTGTAAGAGCATGATTGTAAATATATAACATTCTTTCATTTTCTTTCTTCCCATTTTATTGATACTCCAGAACACAAAAAAATCTCTAGCTTTCTTCATCTCCACTCTATTTTTTTTTTCACTTTCATTTTCTTTACATTTCACTCTTAAATTTAATTCGAGAACAAAGTGTAAGTTTGAAATTAGGCTGTTATAATATGTTAACATGCACTTAAAGCGAAACAGTTTTAGCTTACTAAATTTTAATTATGATATTGTTAAAATTAAGTTACGACCTGCCCAACAAATTATTTTAGTTGTAAATGAATAATTTAAGTGACAGTATACTGTTAGTTGTATTTTCTTTGAAATTTCGGTTGGCTTGTGTATTAGAAATTGATTTAGAGTATTGTTTAGAACACTTTAATGAAATCTATCCATTAGATACATGTATATTTTGACATCATGTTTTAATTATTTGTATATTATAGTGTAAATGAAAAGTTTGTTTCCAACTATACAAATCATCTAATAACGTGGTTGGAGAACAAGAGAACGACACGTATAGACTGAAATGGAGTGTCATATGGTACTTAAAGAAAGAAAAGAGTCATTCTATCCTCTATGAAACGAGGTACTAATTTGTACCATAAGTCGAGAACATAAAATCCAACATTTTATATTCGCTGTGCATCTTTCATTTCTTTCACGTTTACTTTTTTAGATATGGTCATCGAGGAAAATGATAATTTACTTCTTTTTCTTCAGATTATTTTAGTTAACGTGTCAATTTATAATTCGTAATGCCACACATCGCATCAGGGCTGTCCTTAAAAATTTGGTAGCTCCGAGCGAAAATGAAACTGAGGCCCTCAAAGATCAACGCTAATTTTATTTGTATACGAGTAATACAGAACATACGCGTAAATTTGTGAGCCCCCGAGCTTCTTAGAGGCATTTTTTTTANTTGTCGAAGGAATAAGGAATTACGTGACAAAGATGTTCATCTTAATCTCCAACAGCAGCTTATGGAGCATATTTGGCATGAACGTAAGGAGTTTATGGAAGTAGATGACGACTAGTTTTAGTTATTTACTTATCGTATTTTTCATTTCGTATTTTATTTCGTAATTTCTTTTATGTCGTTTTGTTTAATGTAACGTTTTTTTATTTCGTATTGTAATGTTTAATTTTATAAATGAAGTGTTTGAATGTTTAATGAATGAAATTGTTGAAGGTAGAATTTGTAAATTGTTATTTTAAAAAAAGGTGGGGCCCTGAAGGTGGTGTTATTGGATGTTATGATTTCCTGGTGTTTTTGGTGTTATGTTATTTGGTGTTAAAATTATGTGGCGCTGACGTGGCAGTGGTGTTGGTGTTATGACATGTTATTACTCCCTTTGCTCTAACAGTAAAAAGACCAAATCATCCTTGCATCTATCTTTTATTTTTTATTTTTGTAAGAGCATGATTGTAAATATATAACATTTTTTCATTTTCTTTCTTCCCATTTTATTGATACTCCAGAACACAAAAAAAATCTCTAGCTTTCTTCATCTCCACTCTATTTCTTTTCTTCACTTTCATTTTCTTTACATTTCACTCTTAAATTTAATTAGAGAACAAAGTAAAAGTGTAAGTTTGAAATTAGGCTGTTATAATATGTTAACATGCACTTAAAGCGAAACAGTTTTAGCTTACTAAATTTTAATTATGATATTGTTAAAATTAAGTTACGACATGCCCAACAAATTATTTTAGTTGTAAATGAATAATTTAAGTGACAGTATACTGTTAGTTGTATTTTCTTTGAAATTTCGGTTGGCTTGTGTATTAGAAATTGATTTACAAACATTGAGTATTGTTTAGAACACTTTAATGAAATCTATCCATTAGATACATGTATATTTTGACATCATGTTTTAATTATTTGTATATTATAGTGTAAATGAAAAGTTTGTTTCCAACTATACAAATCATCTAATAACGTGGTTGGAGAACAAGAGAACGACACGTATAGACTGAAATGGAGTGTCATATGGTACTTAAAGAAAGAAAAGAGTCATTCTATCCTCTATGAAACGAGGTACTAATTTGTACCATAAGTCGAGAACATAAAATCCAACATTTTATATTCGCTGTGCATCTTTCATTTCTTTCACGTTTACTTTTTTTTAGATATGGTCATCGAGGAAAATGATAATTTACTTCTTTTTCTTCAGATTATTTTAGTTAACGTGTCAATTTATAATTCGTAATGCCACACATCGCATCAGGGCTGTCCTTAAAAATTTGGTAGCTCCGAGCGAAAATGAAAATGAAGCCCTCAAAGATCAACGCTAATTTTATTTGTATACGAGTAATACAGAATATACGCGTAAATTTGTGAGCCCTCGAGCTTCTTAGAGGCATTTTTTTTTTAAACTAGTACCTACTTTTAAGAGAGATCCATAATCNACATGTTTGTTTATACAATTACAAACAGGTAAAGCTAGAGGCCCTTGAAATTAGGTGGCGCTGAGCGGTTGCCCACCCACAAAGACGGCATTGCTTCACATTTTAAAGCGGTTAGCCAGAAAGTTTATTTCCTTGTAATTGTTATTTTGCGTGCATGAATATTTCAAGATGTATGTGATCTGATTATGGTATCGCCTGGAATGTTTCGAACCATGTCTCAGTTTCTCTAGTCACATTCAATACATTTGTTTATTAAGCTTTAAACACGAAATATCTTATGAGGAGATGATGACGTCTACCCAATATCCAACTTTGATGGTAGTTACACCTCACGTTTTATACATTGAAAAATATATAGGATTTTAATGATATCTTAGAGCTTCAGGCGTGGATCTTGTCGTCGTTCGCCGCTCCAACGTGGCAATCTTGCCACAGCTTGCCACCACACCAAGCTAGCTTGCCACTTCTTGTTGTTGATTGGTTTGTCGTCTGCACGACGAAGGTATGTACAATTTATCTATCGGATGTGGCAACATGAATATCTCCCATCTTATGTATGCCGATGATGTGATTTTCTTTGGCGAATGGTCTTGGGCTAATGCTCAAAATCTTATTAGTATGCTTCGTTGTTTTTATCTTATTTCAGGCCTTAAGATCAATATTGATAAAAGCAAAATTCTTGGTGTCGGTGTTTCGGATGTGGAGATTTCTCATATGGCGCATATTGTTGGTTGCGGAATTTCAAAGTGTCCTTTCAAGTATTTGGGTGTGCAAGTCGGCTGCAATATGAACCGCTGCGTCAATTGGAGTGCGGTTGTCAATGCCTTCACTTCCAATCTTTCATCATGGAATGCTAGGCTCCTTTCCGTTGGAGGTCGGTTATCACTTATCAAGGCGGTGCTTGGTAATCTTCCTACTTATTTCATGTCTATTTATTTGATGCCTGCTTCCATTCGTTCCAAGCTTGAGTCGATTCGTAGCAATTTTTTTAGAGGGGCAGATTTAAATAATAGTAGGATGGCTTGGGTCAAGTGGGAGAAATGTTTTTCGAGTAAAAAGAGAGGGGGACTTGGTATCGGTAGTATTTTTGGGCTCAACATCGGCCCTTTGTTTAAATAGATTTGGCGATTTCTCACGCGTCCGTCGGATTTATGGGCACGTATCATTCGGAGTGTTTATTGTCATAACGGGGGTATCTTTAATGGTTCTCATGGTCGTCTTAAACATTCTACTTGGGGCATGATTCTGTCTTCGGTTAGAATACTTAAAGAAAAAGGTATTGACCTCCTTTCTTTTTGTTCTCGAAAGCTTGGCAATGGGACCTCTACTCGTTTTTGGGAAGATATATGGTGCGGGAATTCTCCTCTCAAGCTCCAATTTCCTTGTATCTATAACTTAGATACTGACAGGAACTGTCTTATTTCTACTAGAATTCCTATTAACTAGAATTCGGCTCTAAGGAGACTTCCAAGGGGAGGTGCCGAATTGAGTCAATTCGAGGCTCTTGGAGAAGCTATTCGGAGTGTTTCTCTTACGGATCAAAGTGACTCTTGGTCCTGGTCTCTCGGCTCTAGTTACTCGGTTGCTTCCATTCGCATTTTGGTTGATGACAAACTTTTGGATTCAAGTCTTGAGGCCACTAGATGGATTCGGTACATTCCTATCAAGGTTAATGTGTTTCTTTGGAGATTGAGTCTTAATATGCTCCCTTCTAAGGTGAACCTTGACCGGAAAGGCATTGTGGTTAGTTCTTTATTGTGCCCCATGTGCCAAAGTGATGTCGAAACGGTTAATCACATCTTTTTTAATTGTGAGATTTTAAAAGATCTTTGGTCTCGTTTGGCTAAGTGGTGGAATTTGGATATCCCTTTCTGTTCTAACATAGNTATTCTCTAATCCCCCCATAGGAAGGCTTCTCTTTGGGATTTTATTGTTTATCAATCTTTTTTGTGGATTTTTTCTAGAAATCCTAAATGTAAAGTTAGTTGGATAGGTTGGTTACAATACCCTATAGCTAGTTTGATATCTATGCAATCTTTCCTTCTAGCTTTTGCTAGTTTTAATGCTATCCGCCGTTCAAAAAAAAGTGTTGTACAATTTATTTTTTTTATTTATTTTTTAATAGTTGTGCGTATGAATAAATGTCTATGTGAGACCTCAATGAAGTTGTTGTGTTTAGTTGTGATAAGGGGGTTGTAGAAGGGGTTGTGTTATGATGATGTGGCACTTCGTGGGACCTAAATGACACATAAGGCTCCTAATGGCTTGATTCACAACAAAATGATAAAGGTGGTTTGTAAAAATTACGCGAATGATCTTGTAATATTGCAAGATAACACACAAATCTTTGCAGACATTTCATTAAGAGTAAAATACATAGTTGGTCACTGAACTTTCCACAAAGCATCGCCATGCACCCTACCTTTCTAAAAACGTCGTGTGGCGTCCAAAACATGGGAATTAGAGGCCGAATGCGTCCCTTGACCACTTTTGTCGCAGTCAACGCTCATGTTTTGGTATGTTCTCAAGGGCATAATAGGCAAACTACATTTATCACCACACTATGGTTAAATCAACCATGACAGTGATAGTTTAGGGAGCAAGTATGTAATACACTCTAGTTAATCAACCAAGAGTGATATTTTGGCGACGATGGCAAACCGTTTCCCTTTTGTGTCATTTGCGTTGGTTATTTGACTTAGGGAAGTCAAACAGATAGAGGTTACAATTTGTGACATTAGATAAATAGGTTCGACTCATGGAAGTCATTACGAGGTGTTTGGTTTGTTATATTCCCTTTTGGTTTTCATCATATTATTGGGTGTTTGGTTTTTGCCGTTACAAACAGTACATAAAAGGGGTGTTTGGTTTGTTATATTCGCTTGTTCCCTCCCACTGTGTATGTATTTGCTGACATAAAGGGGTGTTTGTTTTTTTGTCATAAGAACAGTAAACACAATAGGATACAACAAGAAGATTAAACGAGAAACCATAGAATTATATATGCATAATACTGGCAATTAGCCTACAAGAACATTATAAGCCTAAAACAAAAACCCAAAAGACCGCATTAAACTACCCCTGGTTTTCCTTAAGGCCTCCAAAGAGTCAATCGCCACACCACGCGGTCCCAAAGCTTCATTTTCCTGAATCAGCCCCCTTCGTGTTGGTATCATCCTCTTGAGATGATCAATAGCTTGACGAATAAGGTTTTTAAAAAACCCTGCTTCAACAGCCTCTTGACTAAACCAGAGGCTCATACGCTCATGCAATCGTGGTGAGTCGGCCACTTCCATGAGTTTGTTCAACATTGGGAATTCTTCTGCCATCGGGAAATGTTTGAGGAAAAGCTTGTTGATGGGTTTATTGGAGTACGCGCTAAAGTTAATACCTTCTCAGTGAAGAGACGGTGAAGGGGTTTAATAACAAATTTTATTTCATAGTTGGTCCTTAAGGTTGTCTACCTTTTGCGTAAACGTAGTTTCTACCCAAAATGTAGTTGACGTGTTCACAACATGCTACCTTGAGTTTACAAGCTTAGGGACCTACGGTGTAATTTGTGAAATTAATTAATTGCAAGCCATTAAAATCCTTACCGACCCATAATTTTTTAAAACCGGTTGCATTTATAAAAAATCAACTTTTTTGTTAGACAAATTTAACATTATGCCACAAAAACTCATTAGTGTTCCGAGACCCACTCAGGTTCCGTCACAGGCCATTATAACACAGTTTATAAATCATTTCATATTTATACCACTTATAAAGAGTGAATGCAAATTCTTGTTATCTTGAAAACTTAAATTAATGTAGTTTGCCTAAATTACTACTAACTATCTCTTAATACACCTTAAGGTTGATCAATTCTAAACATGTCAACTTTTTAAAAACACACACTAGATTAATTTTAAAAAAACATGCACTTTGTATTTCAAAAAACACATGTTTTGCATTAAAGGTCGAACCAAAATCTCAATTTCACAAGTATAATTATTTGCCACTATACACTGTCATTTTGTGCAAATATACGTCTAATGTTGAAAACATTTGTATAAACCCTCCCAATCTCACATTATAAATGCACTTTCATGTAGACTCACATTATAACTGCAATGCATGACTTAACAAAAGACTTTTCACTATTTGATAAGCTTTTTGGATGACTTTGTGGATTGCAACAAAAGCTTTACCAAAGAGTTGTTGTAAAATGACTTGGTATATATACCAACCGTTTGACATAAAATTAACCAAGCCACTCATATTAATTGAAGAATTAAATGATCCAAGTGAGGTACATAAAAAAGTTATTGAAAGACCTTTTGGCATTAGAGAAAAATATTGAAGAAAGCTTTTTACATTGAAAAATAAATGCTATTAATGTATTCGATGCATCAGGTCTTCAAAGACTTGATACATTGTAGATGCTTTTAAGTTACGTTTGTATTGAATATGATTATTAAAGGATTTAGATTTTCTTGTTATAAGAATTAAAATGAAGATACTTAATAAGTTTATTTAAGCCAATATGACCAATCGTTGAATCAAAACATTTTGAAATTCAACGTAGAAGTATCTGTTTTCAAAACTTTATATCGGTACTTGAACATGGCTAGGTCTTGGTACCCTTGCTTGTTGCTCCTCATTATCGTGATTGGAGGTTCGTCAACTTAGTTTTCTTGGTACTTCCCTTATATACATATATATATCGATAGAGTTGAATCAATATAGATCTCATATTATTCATAGATCAAATGAATCAATCTTAGCTATTTGTTTTTTTTTATCAAAATTAATAAAAAACTAATTTTCAATTTTTTTTTAATAAAATATCTTGCAAGCAGTAAATCGTTAAAGGACGAAAAATACACTATCTCAACGAGAATTTTCGATATACTTTCGACGAACTTTTTTTTTTTCGAGTTTTGTTTTGGTGTTAAAATTTGTGTCTTCAAAAATCACATGTGAATTGTATGTTAGGGATCACGTGTGATTTCACAAAGTATTTGTGATTTCATAAAATCACATGGGGGATTTGAAAATAGTAAATCACATTTGATTTCTCCAGACGTAAACTTCATCACTTACAAATTATGTAAAAAAAAGGTTCATCGGAAGTATATAGAAGTGCCCCTTTATAGATAAATGATATAAAAAATGGTGATTTTTTTTTTATTATTATATTTTTTTTTTGATAAAAAAGATGAATGTTTAGGATTGGTTCATTGGATTTTTAGAGAATATTGGATCTGCATTGAACTTTTCTCTATATAGATATAGGTTCTAAAATTTATTATTGATTACGGGGTATATAACATTGGGTAAGGATCCAGTGACAAGAAAACTTAAAATAAGAATAAAGAGAAATAACTATAACCACATATTTGAGATGCATTGACTTGAATTAGATGTATCTCTATTCGTTTAAATGCATCTCACTTAGTTTCGAAAGTGATTTTGAAGTGAAAATGATACATAGTAGTACTAACAACAAATTTGGCCCGCAGAGGACGAAAAATACATATGATTCATCTAACTTGATGAAATTCGTCTAATAAATGTATATGCATCTAATTTTTAGCTAGAAAATATATTATGGTGCATCTAAAAGATTAGGGATGCATCTAAATCAAGTCGACGCATCTCTAATGTGTATTTATAGGTATTTCTCATCTTTCTCATTTTAAGATTTCTTCTCATTTGATCCTAAGTCATATAACATTTTGTTTGTGAATTTATTATTTGTTTTTCAGTTGGAGTTTCGATGGTTCATGGCCAAAAAAGATCTAGATGCACGGATGTGTTGAACCCGGATGGTTGTGACTTTTCTCTTTGTCGTCAACAATGTATCGAAAAACATAATGGCAACGGACTTTGCAAATTTTCAGATCCTTTAGCTCATTACTTTTGTCTTTGTGTTTTCAATTGTTAACTTTGAAACCTCATATGATCTAATTAAATTGAGATACAGAATAATGTTTATGATATTACAGATCATCTATGATATTATGTGAGTTTGATATAATAGAAAACTAACATTATGGATCACTTATACTCCCTCCGTCCCAATTTATTTGTCCACTTTTGACTTTTGAAGTCTTTCTTTTACGACTTTGACCTTAAATATTTTCTTTTGTGTTATTTAATACTTGATGCAAAATATATGAATAGATTGAGTTTTAAATATATTTTCATTAGGTATAAGTTTCATAAAGTATTATGTAACACAAACAACAAAATTTAAGGTCAAAGTAAACAAAGAAAGACTTCAAAAGTGGACAAATAAATTGGGACGGAGGTACTTCATCCATTGAGAGCCTCTATCTTTTGTGCTACAGATCTATATATAAAGGAAAAACCAAAAAGTGAAAAGTTAAAACTTAAAACTAATTTAGGAAACTAATTTGTTCTTTTAATTAAATAGAAGGCTAGAAAGTAATTTAGGAAACTTAAAACTAATGTATTCCATTTCTTGAATATTAAAATTAGCTATTAAATTTTGTTCTTTTACTTAAAATCAATATATGCTACAACAATTTACAGTTACATTTTGATTTTTTTACGTTGTATGAATAAATGTTATATGAAACACCTATCCAAAATATCATAATCATAATTATGTGTCACGATAAAATCTTTTTGCTATTAACGGGTACTCGTCTAGTTATTATAAAAATCACATTTTATTTTTTCCAAATTTTTAGCTCATTTAAACCACCTAAAGAGAAATTTAATAGTGAGACACTTTTTGATGTCATCACAAGATATCTCATGTTCAAAACTACTCGTATGTCATATACCTTTGAGTCAAGAAACGCACCTTTTTTAAGGACCCGATACACAAAATGGCTCATCTGATTAGAGGTTTAGTAAAAACGACCAACAAAGTGTCATAGTGCACATTGATGTCTTTATAAGAAGTCTCATGTTCCAATTTCAATAGATACATATTTGAGGATCGCTAGAGAAAAAAGGTGGAAAGCGATAACGGAGATAGCTTAATTAACAGAGACATGTTTTCACCAAAATAACATGAATCGATAAAACCTTATACATGTGTGGAAATGTAAAGGGGACACCGCGCCGGGGGAGGGGGGAGTTGGTAGAATACTTTCCCTTTAAAACTTTGGGTGCGTTTGGTTTGAGGTGTTCGGATTCATGGAATACAATCATAGACATAAATTATTGTTTGATGGACCTAAATGGAATTCAATTAATGGATTTATCCAATAAAATGATTCCGCTATATATTGGCACCTTTTGCATGATTCCCAAATAATTATTTCTCATCTAACATTTATAACTACAAATTTAATATATTTTTTTCTTCTCTCTCCTATTTTTAGTTTTAAATATATTTTTAATTTCAATAGCTTAATCTAAAATACATATAATTTATATATTATATATTTTCTCTCTCCAATTTTTCTTTCAAACATTTCCTAAATCCGAATCCAATTCCAATCCCACTTACAAACCAAACGCACCCTTTATTCCTTTTATCAAATACCAATTAAGTATGATGCAATATGATAACTGACAATAATAATTCTGCAACAATAACAATAGGGAGGTACAAAAAAAACTTATAAACACAATGCAAAAGTGATGTATAGTGGTTCGGCATGAAACTTCTCTTCACCCTACTCCACTCCCTGAGTTTCCTACTCTAGAGTTTCTTCACTAGTTCAACAAGCTCCCTTATCGGCGGAGAAAACCTTACAACGGTGCTTACAAGTTTACCGTCTTACCGATAATAAGCTAGATAATGAATTCTTCTTCAGGTACAACCAAACCTGTTGTGTTTTAAGGCCCAAACATAACTAACTTATAACCCTGGTGTCTTAATGCCTATACAAAAACAAATCTATAACCCTTGTTACAAGCTCATCTAAACTCTAGTTTAAAGTATAATGGGTGATATAAGGTGTTGTATGGTGGTGATTCATGGTGTTGTATAATTGCGATGCAAGATATGATTGTCTAATGGATTTAAATAAATAATAACTCTAAGCTTGATATGGTTGATCTTCTCTTGATAGGAAGCTTTCAATGAATGAAGATGAAAAGAGCTCTAAACTTATTCTGGTGGATCTTCACATGCTAGTATGCTTTCAACGGATGAAGATGACAAGAGCTCTAAGCTTGTTTTGGTGGATCATGACATGCTAATCTTCTTCAAAAGATGAGAGTGAGAAGCATTAGGATCAAGGGTTAGTGAGTTTATTTAAGACTTGAGAATGCCTTACATTACCTTACAAAAGCTTGGTTTGAAAGTCAATATGTCACAATTCTCAATTTCAGGTCACTTTCCCAAGTCTTGACATTTTCCTATTCACAGATTTCAATTCATCTTTTCACGTAAACTAGGTTTACAGATATTCATTTGACGAAACCGGGCAGGTTAAGTCACATAATCAATCATCATACATTTCATAGACTAGGGTTAATCTACATTTCATCACGACATCATTTGCATTCTATCCCACTCGTAGAATATATAATTTCAAGTCACATTTATTTATTTATTTCTAAATAAATATTAACATATGATTATAGTTTTTTTAATCAATACACCAAACAATTCCCACTATGGCACCAATATTTTATATATTATAAATATTCCCACAAAAATTGTAAAAGTTAATTATTTTATATTTTAAGGTTTTATATTTTTTTAAACCTTCATTTATATTATCTTATAACAATATTTGTACCAACCAAGCACTACCTATCAAAATACCCAATGTTTACAAAAATTATATTTTTATAATTTTTACAACTTTGTTATATCCCGTCTTGTTCCGTTATAATTTATTTTTAATTAACCCGGTACCCGATAACGATAAAATTACAAAACTATACACTAAACGCTACCCCATAAACAAAATATTGCATAAAACAATGACAACACAACCACCTCCTTGAGGTGGCCGGTTTGTAGGTGTCCAAGAGGACACATGTTGGTCCCTAATCACAATTATATAAACTACACTACACCTCATTTTACACATAGATGCATGGTGTAATCATTTAGATCAAAAATTTCAAGAGATTTTCCTTCTCTCTTCCTTTGTGTGCTCGTCCAAATCAAGAACAACAACAAGGATTGTCAAAATTTCAAGAACAAGTATTTAACAAGAACTAGACAATCCATTACAAGGTCTTGAAATATAGACCTATGGATTAATAGGATTTTTCTTCTTAAAAATTAGTAACCTTTCAAGTAAGTTCGTCACTTTATTTTCACAAGTTCTACCAAAATTTCTTATAAGGTTTATGTACTTTTTATTGTTTTTGTACATGCATGAAAAGTCTATACCACAAAACCTATGTTTTATATCATTTTTATTCTTAAAATGGATTACTTGAGAACCTTTGGAGAAATGGTTGAAAGATGATCTTAGGGAACCCATGACACCTTAGGAAGGTGTATGGTAGATTAAGGGATTGTTGATGTTGTTGGTGATGGACTTGGACAAGTATAAACTAGTAAAAACCATTTTTAGAACAATATAAAAAGCTATTGTCCCTATTTGCAAAACTGAGTAAACTCAGTAAGTTTTGGTTAATTTTTGACCCAACAACTAGAAAATACACTTTTAGATGAATTCATGGTCGAAAGAACGGATAAAAACGGACTTACGATGAAAAAGTTATGCCAAAAACAAGTTACACTATATATATATATATATATATTTCTGAAAAATTGGTTGCTGATGTACGAAATTCATTGACGAAAAACGAGCCTTAGACCTTATCAAAACATACCAAACTGTTGAAAATATGTTAGTTCACCTTTTTACCTTTTCGGGGATATAAAGAACTTGAGAAACGGCCTTATAACGAATAAGTTACGATTTTGCAAACACCCATGTTGGGAGCCATTTTCCCGTCAAATGATTCAGTTCTGGAGTTGGGACTCCAAGGAACAAAAGTTAGAGCACCTGGCCTAGTTTTCAAATCAAAAAGCCGTTTGTTATTTGGACTTAAAATGAGTAATCTACAACCATCCAAACATTCACAAAAACTGCCCAGAAATGGCAGTTTTGGCCTAAACAACATACTTTTCGACCATTTATCTTAAAATCTGGGCACATTGAGCAAAACTTCACTACTGAACATATTTAGGCTTGGTGCTAAGCTTTCCAGAAATACCAATTTTGTTTCCTAACTCTCAATATTCACTGTTTTACAACTAGTTTTCCGAGGCCATTTTTAGCCGTATTTCAGAAATTACTGTTATATTTACGACGAAAACTTGTATTTTCACAATTTATCACCAAATAACTATCGTACAATATTATTACACTATATGAACATGTAATATTCATTATGACTTAATACGATAGAATAAATTATATTTTCGACGATTATTCATATTTTGAAATAATACGAGTGGTATAGATTATAAGTGCAAGTGCATATACGAATTCATTTCATAATCTAAATTAGATTACATACATTCAATTTAGGTTGCGGCTAGGAGTTGCACCTCATCACTTCAGTTCATTCACTACATATTGTACCATCATTTGAGGTGAGTTTTCATAGCCCCGTTTACAATTCAATATTTTGATTTCAAATCCCACGGGGGAGAATACATTGCACCATTTTTCATACGAGCCTAAGTATCAAATCCATATACATTACTTAAGTTACTACATTGCCATGTTTTAAGTCCCCTATTATCATGAACCGTTAATTGTATTTAAGCGAGAGTGAGTGGATAGATCTATTGAGGGTGACGCCTCCATCCGTGTTGGGGTTACCAACAGTCAAACGGATGCATTTCATTTGATCATTGTCAGAGTGTCTGGCAAAACACTCTAGAGGGGCATTACATACAGTCTAGCTTCGGGGTCATGAGCTTAAGAGATAATGTACACTTTTATTAATTATGTGACAGTTCGTCATTCACTTATACTTATGGTTATCGTACAACATTCATTTTCATAAACCTATGATTTCTCACCAACATTATTGTTGACCGTTTTAGCAATGTATTTTCAGGTAACTAAGATAACAACATGTGACTTGCATATGGACCATCATGGAGTCGAGGAGTCGACGCGTCTCACCTTTCATTTTATGCACTTATGTAACGTTTGATCAAGTTGAACTAGTTTTCATGAACTTGTAACACCATTATGGGACCTATTTTGTAAACTCTGAATGTTTTAATGATCAAACGATGTATTTTCAAAACGACACTTTAGGTCGTTCAATATAACCTTGTATGAGATGCCATGATTGTTACACCCAGGTATTCAATTCCGCTGCCATATAACAGGTAAATTCAGGGTGTGACACAATACTAAGAAGAAGAGTAATAGTGGTGGCCAATCTGGTCCTAATAAAGGAGGTTTTACAAAGCCTAATGTGGGTAAAAAGATGCAATATATACCCAAAGTGCCTCCTACTGAACTCAAGAGAGTGGATGGAACTAAGAAGAAGACTTCTGATGAGGCTAGTTCGAGTGGAACGAAGATTTCTACATCTAACCAGTTTGATGCTCTTAATATGGATGATACGGATGTTTTTGGTATTCCTACTAGTGACACCAACAAGGATGTGGTTTCTGGTCGTACAATGGAAGTTAATGAGGATGAGTCGTTAAAGACTAGTAATGCATCACAAGATCCTCTTGTGAGTGATATGAAAGAGAAGGAGCAGTATGGGTCTCCTAAGATTAGTATTTCTCCTGCTCCGTCTACCTCTTCTACTAAGAGGGTTAACCCATTTTCTAAGGTGGTTGAGGTTGTGGTTTCTGATAGTGATGATGATGAGGTTCTTAACACGTTCGACGAATCAGCAAATCTGTTTGGTGGTGGTCATGAGCGTGAAGATGAGTTTGATGACTATGATGATTATTCGAAGCAAATTTATGATCTTCCAGGGAATTTGGATACTCTTAATGTCATGTATGGCTTTAATCTCCAAGGTCGTAGGAAGTAGTTTACATTTTTGTCAGAGTCTTTTATTACCATGTGGTTAGTGGTTTGTTTTCTTATTTAGAAGATAGGAAGTATCTTCTTATGTAAGCTTTTCGCCTATGTAACGGGCTGAGATATGAGATTCATCCATATCCGTTGTACTTAAATGCTTTTTGGAGTAATATATTTACCGGGTCGTTGACCTTTTACCCAAAAAAAAAGGTTGGTTTGAAAGGTGGCCAAATTAGTTGTTTAAAAGGCAAACAAAGTGTTCTCCCCAACGTATCCACAAATCCTGATAGGATCCGTGTCCTGTTGTAGACCTGTGTGTCTCTATTTTTGACATAAAATTTCCTACGTTTTGAATTGTCATTCAACACCTGTTGGCTTTTGTTTATTTTTATTTCCATGCGGTAATTGACTAAGAAAAGCATGCTTGATTCTTGTCTAAAGTGTTGAACACTCTACACCCAAACATGGTTTATAAAAGGTTTGATGCAAAAGTGCATAATATGCTTTCCAAAAATGTTTGAATTAGTTTGCCTTAAAATAAAGATGGTGTTTATATTTTCATACCAATTACTTACTTAAGAGGAAGATTCTTCCAAGTTGGAAAATGCAAGATTAAAACCTTTCATTTGAAGGTGTTTTATAAAATATTAGATTAAGACCAATGCATCATTTTATAAATTATGAAAGATGATTTAATGTAAATGATGAAAATTATTTAATGCATATGATAGAGCTTGCTTGATTGAATATGAGCAAATTTAAAATGTGTTGGATGTTAACTTTATATAAAAACCATATTTTATTTAAATATTTTAAAACATCATGACTATAAAACACATTTTAAATATTCTCAGTAGTTTGTCAAGTGTGTTGATCATAATGAACCATAACAAACATATTCGAACTTGTGTTATAGCACTAGAAGACTCGAGATGCTGAAGATGAGAAGTGTTAAGGAATATATGTTTTGACGATTTATGGTTACGAGTAACTTACGCATTTTATGTTATATATGACAAGTTACATATTTGGCATCGGTAAAACATAAGATGAGTGTTTAGTTTAAATATCTTCATATTTGCACTAACAATCTCCACATTTTTTATGATGACAAACTGTAACAATTCACAATTATGAGGTCATTACTTAATTATTTAAGTTTACTTAATATTTTTATTTTTAAGTAAATTTACTCTTGCGAGTAACTAAATAGAGTATTCCGCGTACGTTGTTAAACGTACATTAAACTTAGACCAACTCCAGACTATACCCAGTCTACATATTTTATAAATTTTAATTACCTTAAATAAATATTTACAAGTTCACTTTTACTTTTTCATTTTCATATAAACTCTGCACCTTTTACCTTTACGCGTATTTAAAATAAACTCATAACTTATCGTAAATATTAAAATGGGTTATGTTGACAAGTTTTAACATTTTTACAAGCTTTATATTTTTACGTTACCCAGTTTTAAGTTTCGTGACTTAAGAGCTTAACGCTAAAAATTATCGGGATCAAACTATATCCAATAAACACTAACTATTAATAATAAAAATAAGATAAACATAAATGTCTACCTTTCCCTTCTCTTTGTGCCACGCCAACTATATTACACATACACATGTCGCATTTAACTCATAGCTGTCAAACTCGCGAGTTTACTCGTAAGATCGTACAATCTTACGTGCACACCAGTCAAAATCGTGTAGGATCGCAGTAGGATCGCATCAGAGGTAGGATCGTAAGTAAGATTGTAAGATCGACACGCGATGCGAGTTTATTTTTTATTTTTTTTATTATTTTTTTTATCTTTTAAGTCCATCCCACTTGCTTAGGCCAAAAAAACAAACGTGTGTTTTACTAATCTCTAATGAGTAAACACTATTGTTTCATTTTCTAAATAGATTATAGTTATACATAGTTTTCTACTTCTAAATAGATTATAGTCTAAAAGTGTTCAATAGTTTAATTTACTTTACTTTATTATGATTAAACTAATCAAATGGTATGTTTTGGAATGCCACTTATGAAACGTTTATTTTCTTGAAATCATGTTGATGGCTCATATGTTTTGAGATATTTAGGACCTATGTTAGTTAATACTATTCCACTAAATCATTAATGTAACGATTGAAACTTGACTTTTTTGTGTTTTACTATTACTTTTGTGTTTGAAATTTGAACTTTGTCATTTTCAAGAGGATATTATATGAGTTTATTTTTGATGTTGAGTAGAAATGTAAAAAAGTTTGACTCGTATATCATTTGTTTACAAAATGTGACAAATTGATAGGATCGTAGGATCGCGATCCGATCCTACAATCTCGATCTTGCAAAGAAAAAAACGATCTTGCGCGAGATCGCGATCTTAACAGCCTTGAATTTTAACTTAACTAAACACATGTGTCCTAACTTTGCATGCATTAAACTTATAAAACTAATCAAATATTTCATTCTTTGTTTGAGATCTCACAAAAATTCTCATCACCCTTTTTTTTTCCTTGTTTTACCGTGAACACAAACCACAAACACCCTCTTGATCTTTGTTTTTCCTAGCTTATTACATCACAAGTTAAATACTTTTAGTTCTTAGCTAGTATCTTTGGTCAAATCACCATAAAACCACACCAAATCTCTTCATTTCCTAGACTTTATTTGGAAGATCAAGATTAAAGGGTTAATAAAGATTGGGTAAAAAGAGTAGGAGGCTTGGGTTGGTTAACTTTGGTATTTTCTTGGGTGATATTGTCATTACATCATACTTTGCCATCCTTTTTGTAAGTCTTTTATTTTCTCATATTCATACATATTATTATTATTATTATTATTATTATTGTTATTATTATTATTATTATTATTATTTCAAACATATTATAAATCACCATATATGTTTGTGTATATTTGTTGGATCGATATACTCTGACCAAACTATTATATAGCTTGTTAAGGGTTTAGTATCCTTGGATAAATCCTAATCTACTAACAATGAAACACTGAATTACTCTATTAAGTATGCGGAATTACTTAACAAAGCTAAGAAGAATTAACCAAACTTTGATTATAATAACACCTTAAATCTGCTTGTAGAATGCAGACTATTACAACTCTAACTTATCTAAATTGTATTCGTAAAACTCTATATAACTCTATGACCTCCTAGGGATCCTTTTATAGGCACAAGGATAACCCTAAGTCGGTTTACAATACTTTACGTACAAGAATACTAATTCCTATTATAGTTTATCTTCTAGAATATTATTAAGCATCCTTGCAACCGAATTTCCATCAGCAGTCCTTTGATCTTTAACTTTAGTCAATGCAGTACTTTGACCTTTATATCTGTGCAGTACTTTCATGGAGCAGTACTTTGACTTGCATCAGTACTTTGACCCAACAATATTTTTCAAGAACAAAAATGACAAGTAACTAATAACATGGTTTTACATAAAGGTACTTTGTGTTGATACATTATTTATTTGGTTCTTGTATATATTTTCTTATATAATTGTACATTTGATATTGGTAAGAATCGTTGGAAGAGTGTTGGACTAGTTGTGGGATGCAACATCTTGATTAATGGACATACTAATTATACAAGTAAAACTAATTGGTTTAAAATACAATTTTTGGACTTAAATGACCCATTTAGTAAAGATATAGATTCTGTCCAGATTTTTGGATAGTGTTTTCAGATAGTAAACTTGACCTAAATTAATCAAAAGTTTAAAAATATCGAGATACATATTAATACCTTTACATGGATATATTATTCGCGAAACCCGGACTTAAAACGAATAAGTTATGACCACTTAAAGTTGACGTAATTAAATGTTATTTTCTTTGAAAAAAAAAACAAACTGCATGTATTATACATGCTGAAAATATATTCGAGATGATTTTTGATACACTTTGGAGAGAAATGGGTAAAAACGGACTAAACGACTCTGACTAGACATATTTAGGTGAGTTTCGGTAAATACCAAAACTTGGAAAATGTTGTAAACACGAACGGGTCATGCCCGATTTTCTTGAAATTTGACACTTAGAAAAATATTGCTTCGAAACGGGCTTATTAGCCAAAATTACGACATACGCTACAACATGGTTAAAAATGATAAATGGACTTTTTATAAATAAAATTTGATTTTATTTAACTTTGACCCGACTAAAAGACGAAAAATATTGTAATATTATTTTAACTTCATGTTAACACGATAAGAAGGCGAAATACTTTATTTTCACGTGACTTAAAACACAAACATGTATTGGTGATGAATACTTATACACATGCATTATTTTTCATTACTATTTTTAGAACCTAAGACACACGTATATGTTTAGATTGCTTGTAGGACATCACGGTTTACCCGTCACTCTACTTACATCTTGATATTCACTTTTGTTTACGGTGAGTTCATAGCCCCACTTTAACTCTTAAACTGTTTATAAACCTATTGGGGGAGATACATGCTATTTTACAATTTGGACACAAGTACTTTGAAGTGTATGCTTATTGACTCCTCCCAAACTAACCAGTCAACCAGGTGTGGTCAACAAGTCAAATCTGAGAGAGGAGAGATCAATTTATGATCCGGTGTAAGCATAGTGTATTCTCGGGTCTTTATGTCCCGACGAGATTGAAATTGTATTTTGGAAAACGCTTGAGGGATTCAGTGATTGGGAAAGTAACCAGATAATGATTTGGATTGATTATACTAAGCAGATATAAATGGAAATAAGACAAATAAGCAATATTAACAATAACTGAAAATCAGATAAACCTAAAACATAATTAAGATTAAAATAAACGTAAACGCGTACTGGGAAAAGTGAAAATTAAGCAAAAATAAACTAGAGGGGGTGAAAATGACTTTTTTACAAACTTAATATTAAAATAAAATTTTATAAAAAAGAAAATTATTATTTTAATTATTTAATTATTTAATATTAATTATTAATTAAAAACTATTTAATTACTTATTTAAACTAATTTAAATTACTAATAATACTAAAATGACTTAGATAATTATGAAATTTTTAATAAAATTAATTAACCATTACAGAAATCCTAAAAAATTATAAAAATTTTATAAAAATTATAATTAAACTATTTTATTAATTATTTACTTAATTATTAATTAAAAGCTAATTAAACTAAATTAAGAAAAATAGCAAATGAATAGTAACAATTATGAAACTATTTTCTAAAAATACTTTATGATTTATAAAAGCTAGGAAAAATATAAAAAGATGCTAGTGATTAAAAATAAACAGTAAAGGATTTTATTTTTGATTTTCCAATAAAAACTAAATAAAATAAAATTAATTATTCTAAATACTAAATGAAAAGAGATAATTATGAAAATTTTTATACAACTATTTTAATATATTAGGAACTTAAGAAAAATATAAAATTGAAAATTGCTTTTTGAAAAAGCAGGAAAATAAGCCAAATTGGCTTAAATAGAACTATCACTTTTTTAAAAGTGATGATTTTTTGATTTTTCTTTTACAAAACTAATTTACCACTAAAAATAAGCAACTTTTGTAAAAACAAACTTTATGAAATTCGAAAATAAGCCTTGTGCAAGCTTATGTTGTTGACAGTGAGATTTTTGGTGAAAAATGGAAATTTTGAGCTTGAATAAGCTTGAAATAAGCCACACAGTGGACATAAGCCAGAGAATAAGCTGTAAACAACTTAAGTGAACTTAAATGAGACCAAAGAAAAGGAAAAACTAGCTGGATAAGCGAAAATAATCAAATAAGCAAATCCAAATAACACTCAAACCCAAACAGGCATGCAGGTTATTTAAGGGCTTAATCCAACTTATCTAATAAGCTGGAAAACCAAAATTAAGCACTGAAGTAAAAAAGATGGCTTGCTTGGCTTTCCAAAAAGCCAAGAATCACAAGGTAGGGCCCACTATTAAGCTCTATGTGAGCTTGTGAAATATGCTCAAGTACACTGATTTCTCAGTGTTCTGAGAGAATGGGACAAGCTAAAAGCTTATTGCAGGCTTATCAAATAAGCTGTAAAATGCAATATAAGCTTTGAATCTATAAGATGGGTCCCTGAGCTTTCCAAAAAGCTAAAGATCACAACCTGGGTCCCACTAATAAGCTCAAAATGAGCTTATCAAATAGGGTCCTTCATACTGATGATTCAGTATATAAGGTGTGATGAGACAAATTTGTGATCCAAAATTAAGCAATTAGATAAGCAACACAGTGAAAAATAAGCACATGCACAACAACCTGGCCAGAAGGGCTATCCAAATCAACTAAAGTTACAAGCTAAGGTTAACTATTGAGCAATATATGAGCTAATGCAAACAGCTATCAAGCCTGGTACAGGGAAGGCTTTTGTAATAATGCTTAAAAGAGACTATCAAATAAGCAGTTTACAAAATTTCTAAAAATTAACAAAAATTAGTCCACTAAAGATTAGCAATCAAAGATTAAAATCCCAAAAGCACAAGAGCTAACGACTAAAACTGAGATCATGGAAAATCACCCGAAATCTATGAAACTAATAATTTAGGCAAATTTGACATTTTACTTAATGAGCTTAGGTTGACATATGTGAGATTTGATCTAAGATTACTGAATGATTATGATATAATAGAGCATAATACGATGAAATCAAACCAAATAATCTACTTACACACTGATTGATGATGATTAAAGGTCTAAATACCTAACAGTTAACAATTTATGAAATGATTAAGTGAGTTTTGACTTTTCTATCAAAAGACCACTGGATTTTATTATTTCACTGAGCAAATATCACCTAAAGTGAGGTGTGAAGACCCAAGTTAACAACAAATACAACCTGGATCACAAGGTACAACCTTGATCCAAACACTCCTTGAAAAACCTTAATATATGATTTTCGAATCAATTCACTGATTCAGGCCATGATTAAGGTGCACAAGGTTAAACTATGATATAATAAGCTTATGTGAGCATGGAAACACCAACAAGAACAATAACTAACTAAGATTACTTATGATGCTAAAATGGCAGTGAAAGTTGTAAACTAAGCAACAAGTAATTTCAATGAACAAGCTAGCAATATTAAGTTACAACTTAACTTAAATAGACTAATTTAACACAAGAAACACAGAAATGAGCACTGATAAGCAGTTATATAGTAAAATGCAAAAATTGTACAAAAGGCTTACAATGTGCAATCCAGCTAAAAACCAAGAACCAGGACCAATAGAACACTCCTATAGGCTTTCCACAAAGCTACTAACCCACTGCCATCCCTTATACACAGTGCTCCAGCTTGTTCTTCTTCTTTCACTGATTTTTTTATTTTTCACTTATTTTGTTATGATTTTTGAGTTAACTGGCCTAGACTATTATAAATGCTTTAAAAGCTTTTGAAAGCTTGTAAATAAACTTAAATGAGCTTAAACAAACACTGGATAACAGCTTTTAACAACTTTAGAATTACAATGACATCTTTAACTAAAAATGGTAAATTCTGAATTTATAAAAGAAACTTCAAATTAAACTGAAATAAATATCATTTATTACTAGAAATACTGAGTACAAGCCTTAGGAACTAGAAATTACACTGAAATGAAAGGATTTAGCTAATTCGACATAAAATAAGCTACATAAACTACACTCTCTTCTCTCTTGCTTCCTTCTTCTTTTATAGTGACTTTTAGGGTTCCTTGGGACCCTCTGAGTATTTCCCATCATAAATTGTGGCCGTTGGATCACTCAAACTCATCTTGGCCCTCAAATCGTTTTTGGCGAGAAAATTGGTTTGACCAAATTGGGGCCTGTTGCTTGTAGTGGGGGGTGGCATTTATTGTGGCTTGTTTTGTTAGGTAAATGTGGTGGATTGGGTGGTGGAAGCAAGTGGAGGAGGAGGGTGGAGGTGACAGGTTGCAGGGTGCAAGTTGGGAGGGAGAAGGGTGGAGGTTTGACTGTTTGACCGAGGTATAAACACGGGGTGTTTATGTTTGGGCTTGGTGGACTGGGCCAGGGAAAAGGGTTTAAGGGTTGGGTTTATTTTGTTTTTGGGTTTAGGATAAAATGGGATGGGGTGGTTTGTTGTTGGGTTTGGTATTAAACAAGGGCCCGGTTTGGTTTGTAGTGTTTATTAGCCCAAGGACCAAATTTGACAAAGCTGATTTTTGAGGGACCAATGTTGCCAATTTTACAAATTTATTCCAAGGACCATTTGTGTTAAGCTTTGATTTCCCAAGGGTGTTTGTTGAATAATTTCCAAAACAAATCTTCCAGGGACCATTTCTGTCATTTTCCAAACTTGAGGGACCATTTCTGCCAATTTTGCAAACTTTTGTTCCAGGGACTATTTCTGGCATTTTGTGATTCGCCAAGGTGTGTTTTGACAATCTGTGCTCAAAAGTGGTAATTTGCTTCTCCGGCTTTGGCTTTTGACACGTTTTCCAAACTCGTGCTCATTTTTGTCCTTTTTGGCCTGATTTATGCCAATTTCTGAAATATCCGTTCCTGCACGATCACAAACACAAAAACACAATATCTTTGGCATTTATGGTTAGTTTGTGTCTGTTTTGGTCTTAATTTGGTCAAGAAAAGATGTGTGAATAAGCATACATCACTTATCCGAATGTATTATTGCCTAAGTACCACTATTGCCAAATAAGTCCCTCATATCATGAACCATTAATTACTTCCATGTGAACGCGAATATTGTGAATAGGCCTATTGGGATTGACGAATCTCGTTTGTGTGGTCAGTTAAGATAACGCACTATATTTGAGTAATTAGGTAAATGGCAAATTACCTACAAGGGAATTATTATTATCATTTCTATGATACCAACTGTTAACGTTTTGTGTGTCATGAGCTTAGTGCAATAATAACTACTTTATCAATTATCTCATAAACATGAAATTTTGTGGTCCATTATTTATACATAAACCTATGAATTTCACTCAACCTTTGTGTTGACTTTTTAGCATGTTTTATCTCAGGTCCCTAAGGTATTTGGCAAGCATGAAGTCGCACGGAGAATGTTTTGATGGCTTAAATAATATTATCATTCGATAAACCTTTATAAACTTTTATGTTTTTGTGTCTTGTACACTAAGACTACTTGGGACCTCTTGTAACTCTGAAGTTTTTACTATGATCGAATGATAAACTTTTAAAAACGTCTCATTTAGAGTCGTTTTCTATGATTATAACTGTTGTACTAATAAGTAGCACCCTAATGATATTACATCCCGCTGCGAAACAAAAATGTAAAATTTACTTGTTTTACCCGTTTACTTGCATTTCATTCTCTCTTTTTTGTCGAAACAAAAAGGCAGGCATTCCAAGCTTGCTACCCTCCCTAGCTCATTACTTCGCCTTAATTATTGCTCTTCGTTGTTAGCGAATCCATGGATCAAATTAGTACCATTGCTTAATCTACATTAATGGTTAGTTTTGTGCAACATAATATATTGATAATGAAATAATAGGAGCAACATAATATGGAGGAAAGACACATAACAAAAGATATTCGGGAATTATAGTATGTTAGTCTTAAAATCTTAAGGAGCATAAATGATATGAAGTACAAGCATATTAAAGTATGCTATAAATTAGTCCAATGTAATCCTTGTTTTAAATCCACAGACTAAAGGATCAAACAAAGGAAAGAAAATGAGTATGTTAAGTGCCTAATTAAAAACCAAGTATAGTTATTCCTATTCAAATACGCTCAGGGTCATAACTCGACCAACACCCTAAGCATAATTGTTCAACCAATCACACAAAACTAAACAAACAAGAATGCAATTTGTTCCTCTATGACATGATCATCTACCAAATGCGATGTTTTTGATTCGGGAAGACTTTCATCAAAGCTACATTGATATATTCCTCAATTCTTAATTTTTTATTTAATTTTGTTTATTTATTTTTTGTTGTTAAGTACTATGTATGCTTTGCTTGTTTGGGAGTATCCTAGGAAACACGTTCGTAAGAATTTGGATCGAACTTGGTGATGTATTCTTTGGTGTTAAGGATAATTGGTTAATAAGACATAGCATAAACATGGTTCTTAGAAGAATAGTTTTCATGTCATATTATGTGTAAAAATAGACATATGTCATTAATACACTAGTAAGTCATGCCATAATATAGGTTAGAAAAATGTTATATTACAAGTGTTAAGCTATGGTTGGAAAAGATTGTTTAAATTAATATATTGTTTGAAAAATGTTATATTACAAGAAAATTCTAATAAGAAGTATATTAGAAAAAATATACAATAAGCACAGAGGAAAATGATTCCACATTTTTGGATCGATATACTCTGACCAAACTAACTATGTAGCTTGTAAGGGTTTAGTTATCTTGGATAAATCCTTAACTACTAACAATGAAACACTGATGTATTTTGTTAAGTATGCGGAATCTACTTCAACAAATCTAAGAAGAATTAACAAAGAACTTTGATTATAGTAAAACCTCTGAACCTGCTTATATACATAGATTCATGAACAACCCTAATAACTCTAATATTGAACTTGCATGTATCTCTAAAATCGTATATCTCTAATGCCAACCTAGGGATCCTTTTATAGGCATAAGGAAAACCCTAGTCGGTTTACAATACTTGAACGACAAGTAAACTAATTCTAAACTAAGAACATTCTATAATTACACAATAATCCTTAAACGTTTTGCATTATAGTCCTTTATCATAGCAGTCCTTTCAATAAGCAGCACTTTGACTTTCTTTATAAGTGCAGTACTTTAACTTTATAACCCAACAATCCTCCCCTAACTTGAATTCTACTTGCTTGATTTCAAGTTCTTTTGTCTTCCCCTTAATCCATGCCAAATTACTCTAGCATTTAACATCTTTATCTTTAAGGAGTGATTGTATCTATCTTGTACTCACTGTGATTGTATTGTCATCATCAAAGTAATCTTTATCAGCAACTATCAGCAACTATCAGCAACAATCTTTACAGCTACTCAGCAACATATGGCAAATTGTACATCAGATCACTTAAGTTTCATACTATTCTCATCACATCCAGGTGTGTAAACTCCTGCGAGAGGTGAATCATTGAAAAATAATGGATTTTGATGTCTCTTTACCAAAGCCATTAACTCTGGAGTAGCCAATGTTTAGGTTTAAGAACCATGGTACATTGATAACCATATGATTTTTAGCAAATCATCAGCTATCAACGGATTTGAGTAGTCTTTACCAAGAGCCGTTTGCTTTTGGACTAGCTAGTTCTTTTAGTACAATCACTACCATGGTGAACTAATTACCATATGAATGGATTTTCCACAGCCTTTACCACAAGCCATTATTATGAGTCAAACTCTTTCTTGTTTATTAAACATGGTGAGTTGAATACCATTTGTTGTGTAGTACAAGTACTAACACCATGTGTTACTCAAAAATGTTTTGTTGCTGTTTATCCTGTGCTTCAAAAAGTGTTTTGCACACTACAAAAATTGCTATTTTTCATTAAAGTACTTTCACTGATTTTTTGCTGCAAACAGTACTTTGATAAAGTATTGTTGGTCTAGCAGTACTTTGAATAAAATACTTATTATTCAAAAATATATGTCAAAACCATACCAGTAATCATGCATCATCATCTGCCAAAGTTGTCCACTTGATGAATAACTCAATCACCATAAGTGTTGTGTCATTCTCATCTTCAACTTCCATACCATGTTCTAGCATTCTGATCATAAGACTTCTTGTGTGAGGATATCTTTCTCTGCTAGCATATGAATCATGGTACCATCTTCTAATTCCAATACATGCACTCCTGCTGATTCAAAGAATCTCCAGCTTATGACTTCCCAATTATCTTGATTATTCCAAAGTGCATCCTTGCTTGTTTTTTCAGTATCCCAGAGAGTTGAAAGATCACCCAGCAATATTAAACCCACTCCTCTTGGTGACATGTGTTCATAATAAGCTTGTACTTGTTGATATAGATGAAGTAAATCTTCTCTATCTATCAAATGTAATATATCCCACAACTAGTTGAATGCTCTGAAACTTTCATCCTCTCTATGGAAAACAAGATAATCTCCATCTTCTTTTGATTCTACTACTTCCAAGTCAAAGATCCTAGACTTTGTTTCAGCAACTTCTTTTGACTTTGGATGCTCAAAATCAACAACCCTTAAGTAATTCCTTAGCTCATCAACTGTATTTGTCCTTAATTCAATTGTTTCTTTGAACTTCTTTGATGGTTGTTCTTTAGTTGTTGCTCTTTTTCTTTTATTTCTAGCATCTATAATCTGTTTTGCCTCATCAGTATCAAAACCAACAATGCTATCAACTTGCTTTTGATAAGATTCTCTGACAGCAACATACAAGTCTTTCACCTCTTGATACTTTAGTCTCTGTAAGCCTTTGTATCCATGACCCTTTAGATAACTCATCATTGCATACCTTTCTTTTGCAATGCCATGTGATTTTCTTGGTCCAATAATTCTTTCTTTAACAATAGGCTTCTCTGATCTCTCCACATCAGCATTTAACTCAGCCTGAAACTTTCTAGCAGCTTCTTCATTTTTAGCAACTTCAATTGCTCTTAAGTCTGCTAAATCAGCTTCTTCTTCTTTTTCTTTTCAACTAAAATCCCTTTACCTTTATCTTTAGGATCTATCTCTTGAGTAGGCTCAGAAGAAGATGGTTGAGATTGTTCTACTCCAGGAATGGTAATCCCTTTGGATCTAGACATGTTAAGCATAATATCAGCAATAGTCTCATCATCACTGTCAGTATGTTTCCTAATCTCTTCTTCTTGTTGAACTGGATTGGAAGGACCAACATCTTCATGTATAACATTTGTAGGTCCAGCTTCTTCATCAAAATCTAAGGTTCTTGGTGTAATAAGATTCTGCCTAAAAGTACCTTGTGGAGCAGTGTCTTGAACACCAGTACTTTGAGCATCAGTACTTTGAATATTAACTTGCTCAACTTGATCAGCTTCTTTCTTTGAATCTTCATGTCTTTCAGCATTAGGATCTTCATTCAAATTCTCATAAAGTTCAGCATCTAAATCCTTATGAATGTCAGCATCTGGATCTTGATTAAGTTCAGCATCTTCATTCAGATTTTCATTTAGCAAATTCCTCCCCAATGTGAATGAAGAATGTTGCTAGAGCTTCCTTTTCTTAGACTTAGAAACCTTTTTAGATTTCTAACTACTCTGCTTCTGTGATTTCACCCACAATCGGTGATGTTGAACTAGTGGCCAGACAAAGATCTTCAAGCTCTTGAACTTATTCTTTAATTTCAACAGTGTTGCAGCTTGATCATCATAAGCTTTCTTCAACCTCTTCAACTCCCTGGTTAAAGCATAGTTATTCAACACTCCCTTATGAGCTATTGCCTCCTCATCAGCCATTACTCCCTCATATCCTCCAGATGTTTGAGATCCATCTGTGGAAGTATAATCATTGGGAGATGGTGGTTGATTCTCACCATGATCTGAATCTTCATTGGCAGCACCTTCCAAAGAAGCAGTACTTTCCCTTAGAGCAGTATGTTGAGAAGATTCAAGAACTGGTGATGAAGCAGCATGTTGAGAAGCATCTTCTCCCCTTGAATGTGACTGCTCAGTATGTTGAGAAACATCTTGAGCTTGGGATGGAGTGGAAGCAGAGTCAGAATGTTCAGTATCATGATCTGAATCCTCTTGAGCAACATCTCTAACAGCTTGTGCCACTTCCAAAATATGTGCAGTTAAAGGAGTATTCCTTCCAGAAAATTTTGCACTCTTAGTAGCCATGAAGGTGAACACCTTATCAGGTTGGACTATAGCAGGCAAAAAGTGTGGGGGTTTTGGAACACCCTCAAGCTGTTTGTTCAAAAATAATTGAACAAACCTGGGATACATCAAAAATGGTGAACCATTCTTGATATGTTTATGCATACCATCAAAAATCATAAAGGAGAAGTTAAATGGTTGATTGGTAGCTAATCCCACTAATGCAGAGGCTATGGTCTGACTAAACTCATTCCAAGCAGTACTTCTGTTACTTAGGCAATGAAGTAAAACATGAATGAGATACTTCCAATGTGGACTAAATAAGGGTTTCTGAAAAGTAAGCTTAGTAAGAGAACCCTCATACCCAATATCTCTTAGTGTATCCCAAAGTACTTGTTTAGCAAACTTAACAGTACCTTCTTCATCATGAAACTGAAGATCTGCTCTAATAGTAGCCTCAGTAATCCTAATATTCCTCCCAGCAACTTTAGCCGTAATGAATGATAAATCAGGTTCTTCCCAACCCGATCTAGCAGTAGCCCAAAATTCTTGAATCCATGGCTCAATGATGTCCGGATTGACCAATAAAGAGTAATTGATTGGAGACCCAGTTAGGAAATCAATCACAGCATGAAAATCAAGATTCAATTCTGTTTTATCCAAATTAGCAATCATATTATGCTTACTACAAGTTGAACGAGCCATTTGTGAGTAGTAGAAGAAAAAATTGTACGGCGAAGGTAAATTGACTATTAAAGTGATGGCATAAATATGAATGAATGGGAAGTAGAAAAGTAAGAGTAAAAGGCGGTAGGGTTAGTTATATATGGATAAGATATAAAAAATCAAATCCCATTGAATGCGTATACCATTATTTTGGCATGTATCCCTTCCATAACTAAGTATTTTACCATTACCCCGTATTTTTGACCGTTAGAACAGTACTTTTCCAAGTAGCAGTACTTTTACACATCAGCAATACCCTTCAAAGCAGTACTTTCCCAAAGCAGTACTTTCAGCTAAAATTGCAAGCAGTACTTTCCCATTATCTTTACCACAACATCAATAGCAATGTATTGCCTCCCCTCAAACAATGAATTGGACTAAATGAAGTCCTCCCCTCAAACTTAGCTTAATAATTAATCATTCCAATACTTACCACCAAATGTTTGAATTTTGAAACATCAAATCCTTTGGTAAGTAGATCAGCTACATT
>LBNU01024299.1:26238-56499 GCA_014162995.1 Artemisia annua | reverse complement strand
TAACCATGTTGCAATAGAAAAGTGGAGAGTCTTTCATACCAAGCTCTGGGAGCTTGATGAAGGCCATACAGTGCCTTGACAACTTTGTAGACTTTGTTTGGATGTTCAGGATCCTCAAAACCAGGAGGTTGTTTAACATAGACTTCCTCTCTAATTTTGCCATAAAGAAAGGCACTTTTAACATCCATTTGAAAAACAGGAAAGCCCATATAAGAAGCAAAGGCAAGAAATAATCTTATTGCTTCAATCCTTGTAACAGGAGCAAAAACTTCATCATAGTCCACTCCTTCTTCTTGTCTATATCCTTGTGCAACCAATCTTGCTTTGTTCTTGATGACATTGCTTCTTTCATCTCTTTTAACTCTGAAAACCCATCTTGTACCAATTACTTTCTTTCCATCTGGTAATTTACATAATACCCAAACATCTTGAAGTTTGAATTGAAGAAGTTCTTCTAGCATGGCTTCAACCCAACTCTCTTTAGCTAATGCTTGAGCTATTGTCTTGGGTTCTTCTTGAGAGATAAAGCAGGCAAACAGGCATGTCTGAAGATTCTTATGATTCATCCTGTTTTGTTTATAAACAAAGCTAAGTAAGGCACTATGTTGCTTAGAGAGACCTTTAGCTTTTGTTCTTGTATTGACACCTGAACTGTGAGGTCCAATGATTTGGCTTACAGGATGATCTTTATGAACTCTTAAATTTGGAGTTGGTGGCACTTGAATATCATATTCCAAATTTGTGACGTCAGGATCTTCAGATGAGAAAATGCCTTCATCTTGTAATTCATCATCAGTATCTTCTAACTCAGGCATGTTTGGATCATTCAAATCATCAGTATTGATCCAATTTGATGTATCTAAAATACCAGAAGTAGTTTCAACTGGTTCATTAGTACTTTGAGAAGAATCTTTGAATATACCATTTTTCTTTGCAGCTTCATAAGCCCTCCTTTGATCATCTTTATAGAACTTTGCAATGTTTTCTTGAGAAAGCATTTTATTCAGTTCATCTTGAATAGCCTGGTTATCATAAGATTCTGAGTTGGTTGGTTGAACGGTACCTTGTGGTTCAACAGTACTTTGAGATTCAACAGTACTTTTAGGTTCAAAAGTACTTTGCTTCTTACCAATGAGTTCTTCATTAGGAACATCTTCAGGTCTTACATTGACTCCATGAACAATGTACTGTAAATCTTCTTCTTTGTGAACAACTTGATTTTCCTCCCTAACAGGTGCATAGTTCATAGAAGGAGTCAAAATATCAAGATCAAACATCCAATCAGGACTTTTACCTTCTTGATTTTCTTGATCTTCCAAAAACTCAACATGAAGACAATCTTGAACCTTTTTGGTAGCTCTGTTGTAAACTCTAAATCCTTTACTATTGGTACAATACCCTAACAAGTACCCTTCATCTGACTTGCCTTCAAATTTGCCCAGTGAATCACTTGTATTTAAAATAGTCAGAGGACATCCAAAAGGTTTCATAAAACGAATGTTTGGCTTCTTGCCCATAAGCAATTCATATGGTGTCTTCATCTGAGGTTTAGTGACTGCGACTCTATTTAACACATAGCAAGCAGTACTTACAGCCTCAGCCCAAAATTGAATAGGTAATGAAGAATCTGCAAGCATGGTTCTAGCTGCTTCAATCAATGTTCTATTTTTCCTTTCTGCAACACCATTCTGCTGTGGAGTTCGAGCAATGCTAAACTCCCTCTTGATTCCTTTCTTGGCACAAAAGTCATCCATGAGCTGGTTCTTGAATTCAGTCCCATTATCACATCTAATACCTCTGACCTTGAGTCTTAATTGATTTTCAAGGGCTATTATGAGATCATGAATAGCATCAAAGGTTTCATCTTTAAATCCCAAGAAAAAGACCCAACTAAATCTGCTACAGTCATCTGTTACAACTAAACAGGTCCAAATAAATCCATATGCAACAACTCCAAAGGCTCTCTAATAGTTCTCTCCTCAAGCTTTTTGCATGAAGCTTTGTGTTGTTTACCCTTCTTGCAAGCCAAGCATGAATGATCATTCTTGAAGGTTTTAGAAGGCAAACCTCTGACTAAATCACCTTTGACCAGCTTGTTGATATTCTTGTAATTTACATGACCCAATCTTCTATGCCATTGATGTGCTTCTTCAAGTGTTGCTTTTGCTACTAAACATGTTGCTCTACCTGAAGAATTGACATTCTTCAGATCTAAACTGTAAACATCATTGGTTCTTGGTATTCTCAGTGTTACCAAGTGGTCATCAACAAACTTGTACTCAGGAGAGAGAATAAGACATTCTGTGTCAGTGAATAACACAGGATACTTTCTGTCACAAATCTTAGAAACTGACAAAAGGTTGAACTTGAGCTCCTTTACATATCTAACATTTTCAAAATCAATGCAACCTGTCTTGATGGTTCCTTTGCCAGTAATTCTTCCTCCATCTAGATCATTCCCAAAAGCAACTCTTCCTCCAAAATAAGCCTTAAAATCTGACAGGATCTCCTTGTCTCCTGTCATGCTGCTAGAGCAACCACTATCAATAATAATATGATCTTTAAGCTCCTCCTCTTGGTTGCCCTGCATAAAAGATGAAAAGGGTTAGTTTCTTTTAGGAACCCAAGCCATTACTGACTTGTGTTCCCCTTGTGGAGTGACATACTTAAATTCTTTGAGTATGTAATCTCCACTGTTTTTGAAAACATGATCAATTGTTTTCTTTTGTTCCAAACCCTGTGTTTGATTTTCAACAAAATTCTCTTTTTCACCCTTGTTTGCTGAAAGTACTGTTTGTTCCCCATCAGTACTTTCTTTCTTAACCCATTTAGTTTTAACACTGTGTGTTGAAATCTTTGTTCTAGGTACTCTGTTTGAGGTGTAAGGCCTTCTGGATTGATAGTAATTGGATCTCTTTGGTCTTACATTAGAATTTCCCTGAGTGGGTGAAAACCTAGCAGTACTTTGAGAAGATACTGCTTTTGACTTACCAGTACCTTGAAAAGTGTTGCCTGAAGGTACTGGTGGTTTTGAAAAAGGTCTTTTCTTGTGAGGGTACCTATAGTCTTTAGAGAAATTACTATGGTTAACCCTGTTTGAGTAACTCCAAGCAGGTTTGCTCTCCTTTGGCTTATGTTTAGCAGATTTGGTCTTAGGGAATTTACTTAAGTATTCTGAGTGAAAGTCACAGTCCTTAATCAAATGATGAGGACTGTAACATACATAACATAACTTTCTATCCATATTCCCAAATCCCCTTCCTTTAGTTCTATAACCAAAACTTGCTTGTCTCTTTGGTGAAAAAGATTTTCTAAAATTAGCAGTATTTTGAAAAGTACTTCTTGAAGATACTGTTGGATTTTTAACAGTACTTTGAGAAGAGTTTGAAGGTACTGCTTGTTTTGAAAAATCTTTAGAAAACTTTTGAGCATTATGATCACACCCTGAACCATTAACTTTTCTCTGTGTGTTCTCAACCTTAGGTTTCTCAATTGTTTCTTTTAAGGACTCAGAATTAGATGGACTAGAATTTGATTGACCTTTAAGCTTCTTCCTAAATTCTAGATTGTCTACTCCAAAACAAGAAACATCTGTCCTAGGTGGTTGAAAGCTACCAGTAGGTGGAGCAACTGAATTATAACCCTTGTTTTTCTTAAATTCAGGAGGTGTTTGACTAATTGGTTCCTCATCACTAGATGTGTTGGCATCTAAGCTAATGAATTCTTTATCACTAGATGAAGTTACCTCTGAATTAAGTTGTTCCTTATCACTAGTGGGACTATCTTCTGAACTATTATACTCAACACCATAACCTAGTCCAGTTTTAATGTGTGATCTTCTTTGTTTTTCAACAAAACTAACATGTGAAAGACCAGATTCTTTCCAACTAGCAAGTTTTTCTAGCAAATCATCCCTTTGTTTAGTGAGCTTTTCAACTTCAGAAACTTTACAACCTAACTTCCATTCACTCAATTTTAATTGATAGTCTTGTTGTTCATATTTTTCTGCCCAAGCCATTTCATTATTTTCATGAGTGATTATTTTGGCTTCCATTGATTCTAAAGTCAATTGATAACCAGCTACCTCAGACCTAGCCCTTCTATAATTATCTCTTTCAGTCACATAGTCTTTAAGCAACTTTTGATAACAATCATTACACTTAGAACATACCTCAGAGATAGTAGATGAACTTGGTGAAGTAGCTACCATGGCAAGCATTACAGGTTCTTCTTCACTTTCCATGCTCCAATCAAAGCTTCCAAGACCATCAAGGCTTCCAAGACCATCTCTTGTTTCCAAAGAAGCAAATCCTGGTTCTTCATCAAAGGCTGTGCTCCAGTCTTCCAATGCAACATTACAGTAGGTGACTAGTTCATCATCAAATTCAGCACTCCAGTCAACCTCTGATAGATTTTCTTGAGCCACCAAAGCTTTTGGTTTTGATTCAGTAATAGGAATTTCTCGGATTTCAACCTTGGGTTTTTCAATCATTTTATTTGCCTGATATTTAGCAAACTTGCATTCCCTTGCAAAGTGACCAGGCCTTTGACAGTTAAAGCACTCAATCTTAGATTTATCAAATGCTATATCCTGTTTAGCTTTGAAGTCAATACCTCTTCCTGTTTTCTTCATAAACTTCTTGATTCTTGCAGTGATCATGGCAACTTGCCATCTTATGTCAATTTCTTCCAGATCATCTTCTTCAATTTGCAACAAATCTTCTTCATAAGTAACAGGTAAGGTGGCTTGCTGAGAAAAGAAGGAACATACAACATCATCAGAGTTGATGATGTTTGATGGTGATGAGGTGGTAGTAGTCATGGTTCTGCAAAGGTACAGTTTATCACCAACAGTACTTTGAACAAGATGAGCAGTACTTTTGGTGGAAGTACTGCCTCTATTTTCAGAAGACACAAAAGCAATGTTATGAGCTTTTGAATTTATTTGACCATTCATCTCATGCTCATACACTTTTAAGTTATTGTAGAGATCATCAAAGTCCATAGAATCCAAACAAGGTTGTCCTCGGATCATAGTAGCAACCACATGCCACACAGATGGCAAACTTCTTAGGAACTTCAAGCTGGCATCTTCAAAAGACACCTCTGCTCCATATAACTCTAGCATACTAAGAAGATTTTGGAATCTGTCATAGGCAGCATCAAGACTTTCTCTTTCACCAACAGTGAATGTTTTAAATTGTTGCTTCAATAAGTTCCTATGCATCTTCTTTGAAGCATCATTACCTCCAAATCTTGTCTTGATAGCAGCCTATAATTGCTTTGCATCCTTAGCATCATGAAACTTGAGTAGGTGACCATCAGGAATAGCAGACAACAGTCTGTTGAGAGCCTTGTCTTGATTCCTCTTTGTTGTTGCTGGTAAGGTAGGTTTAGGTGGTTCATGTTGTCCAGGAACTTTCACAGATTCTTCAAGAACAACATTACCATTGACAATCACATCCCATAAAGCATGGTCTGTGATAGCAATTAGGGCTGGCAATTTTGACACGAAACCTGTTAACACGACACGACACGACCTGTTCTTAACAGGTTTCGTGTTTGACCTTAACAGGTTTCGTGTCTTAACAGGTCAGACCTGTTAAGACCTGTTAATTTTCGTGTCTTAACAGGTCAGACCTGTTAAGACCTGTTAGTGACCTGTTAACATTATAATATATTAATATATATATAATAATATAATCCTTAAATTAAAAACCCTAAAATCCTAAATCTATTTTTCCTTATCCAGTTATCCACCTGCGCCTCCAAAGTCCAAACGACCAAACCCATCTACTGAATTCGTGAATCTCTCATCTCTCAATCTCTCATCTACTGATAACAAATTAACAATGAATTCGTGATTCTCAATCTCTCATCCACTGCAGCAGTGTCGCGTCGACACTCGACAACAATAGCACAAGTAAGCCACTCAATCTCTCATCCTTAACAATGAATTTGGATTTATTTCTGTTAATTCGTGTTGATTTATTCGTAAACCCAAAGTCCCAAACCTATCTACTGAATTCGTAAACCCAAAACGAAAATAGTACAAACACACCCAAAACGCAAATCGTGTTGATTTATTCAGTTAATTCGTGATTCTCAGTTCCAATACCATAACCAGTTCCACCCATAGGTGAAGCACTAGGTTGGTTTTGCAATCCTCCACCCATCACATCAAATTCATCACCAGTACCACCAATACGTGTAGCACCAGGTTGGTTTTGATATCTTCCATTCACATCAAATTCATCTTCAGCACTCGCACGACCACCCTCCTGGTGCTCGATCTGACCATAGCTAAGTCTAGTCCCACTGCCCCCAGTGGTATAACCTGGGTTTCCATAACCAGTTCCTGTCGCTCCAGCTCCAGCATGACCCGTTGTGGTGTATACCGGGTTTCCGTATTCGTTAGTTTGTCGAATAGGGTTGCCATAGGTATCTGTGAGAACCTGGTTTCCGTATTCGTCAGTTTGTTGAATACGGTTGCTGTAGTTATCTCTGTGAACCTGGTTTCCGTATTCATCAGTTTGTCGAATAGGGTTGCTGTAGGTATCTCTGTGAACCTGGTTTCCGTAATCGTTAGATTGTCGAATAGGGTATTTACGTTTTGGTATTTGCGATTTGGATAGAGTTAAGTAAATTTAGGATTTGTGGACAGTTTGGTATGAATTCATGGATTTGGATTTGTGGTATTTGCGTTTTGGTATTTGCAGACAGTTTGGTATTTGCGATTTGGATAGAGTTAAGTAAATTTAGGATTTGTGGACAGTTTGGTATTTGCGATTTGGTATGAATTCTTCTTTAGTTAGCCTTTGTAGAAAAATAAGTGAGCCGTTTGCGATTTGGATTTGTGGTATTTGGTATCTTGTACATATATATTCAGTCTCAATACATTTTTTGTGCGTTGGCCTTTGTAGAAAAATAAAAATATATAATGTAGATTTGGATTCTAGAAAAATAAAAATACATTTTTTACTCGTTAGTTTTGAGCTTATGGTTCCGAGTCATTGTCTTATTGTGTATTGTTGTTGCTTGTAGATGGATTCTGAATGTATTGAAATTGATCCAAAAAATAATGAATCTACACAACCTGATGAGGTCGAGTCCGTGGAAAAGGAAGTAGGAGCCAAGAGAAAACGTAAGGACCGATCTATTGTATGGAATTTCTTTGACAAAGATGAGAAAGGCGCAGTAAAAGGCAGCAACAAAGTGCCATGTAAGTGCAAAAAGTGTAATACTCATTTCCTGTATGATAGTATTCAAGGGACGGGTAATCTTAAGCGACACATGGAGAAATGTATTGGTAAAAATTATCATGATGTTGGTCAAATGCTATTTAATAGTGACATGGCATTACGGTCATCTAGATTTGATCAAAATATCTTTCGCGATTTGCTCGTAACTGCTACTGTTAAGCATGAATTGCCTTTGTCTTTTGTTGATTATAAGGGTATTAGGGATGTATTTACATACTTGCAACCTGAAGCAAGTGTCATTACTAGGAATACTTTAAAAGCTGATGTGTTTAAATTGTATAAGAAAGAAAAGGAAAACATTAAAAGCATGCTTATGGAATCACCGGGGAAGTTATGTTTAACTTCGGATTTGTGGTCTTCTATTACTACCGATGGTTATTTGGCGATTACAGTGCATTTTATTGACAAGGAATGGGTTTTGCAAAAGAGAGTCTTATCTTTTTCTTTCATGCCACCACCTCATTCCGGTGTTGCTTTAAATGCAAAAGTGTTTTCGATTCTAGAAGAATGGGGCATAGAAAATAAGGTATTTTGTATAACTTTGGATAATGCATCTTCTAATGACCGTTTTGTTGAGCTTTTACGTGAGCAACTAGATACAAAATCACCACTTGTTTCTGAGGGTAGTTTTTTTCATATGAGATGTTGTGCACATATTTTAAACTTGATTGTGCAAGATGGGCTTCAAAAAATTGATCAAGCGGTTTGCAAGGTTAGAGAGAGTGTCAAATATGTTAAAGGATCACATTCACAAGTAAGGAAGCAAAAGTTTTTAGATTGTGTTAAGTTACTTTCTTTAAGTTCAAGAAAGGGGTTAAGGCAAGATTGTCCTACTAGGTGGAATTCTACTTTCCTAATGCTTGATAGTGCCATTTATTACCGAAAGGCATTTGCCCATTTAGCCATAAGTGATTCTAATTATAAGAGTTGTCCAACTGCTTCCGAGTGGGATATCATTGAAAGGATTTGTGTTTTCCTTGGAGTGTTTTATGATGTGACTACCCTTTTCTCGGGATCCAAATATCCTACTGCAAACTTGTACTATCCCAACGTTTTTATGGCTTATCTTACTTTGCATGAGAGTATGAGTTCAAGTGATGAGTATATGAAAGATATGGGGACGTCTATGATGGACAAATTTCAAAAGTATTGGTCTGATTTTAATCTCACTTTAGCCATAGCCGTGGTGTTTGATCCAAGGTACAAGTTGCACTTTATTGAATGGAGTTACAAAAAGATTTATGGAGAGGGCAACCCTCAATATGATGTTGTTGATGGGTTATTGAAGACCACTTTTGATGAATATGCTTGTCATGTTTCCTTTACAACTTCAAATCATGCAACTACTTCAAGTGTTCGTAAAGTTGGTGAAGAAACAAGTGATGATACAAGGCATCTATCTTCTATTAGAGCAAAACTTTTGGTAAGTAATTTTATATATATGTTTTGTTCTAATCAAATTTTTACTATATTGTATCGTATTACCATTTTCAAAGTGAATTGAATTACTAATTTTGTATTATTACTTTATAGGATTTTGATGAGTTTCAAAGCAATGAATCTGCAACCAACAAAAAGTCAGAATTGCAATTGTATTTGGAGGAGCCAAGAATGGAAAGGACATTGGAACTAGATGTGTTGGCTTTCTGGAAATCCAATGAGTTTAGATATCCCGTACTTGCTAGGATGGCTCGAGACTTTTTGACAATTCCAATATCTACTGTTGCATCGGAATCTACATTTAGTGCTAGCGGAAGAGTATTAGATCAACATCGAAGTTCACTTAGTAAAGAAACTCTTGAGGCCCTTATTTGCACAAAAGATTGGTTGTTTGCAGGTTCAAATGAAGTTCCTCTTGAAGAGCTCGCTGAAGATATAATGTCGATGTCGCTTGATGGTGGTCCTGAATCAGGTGCTTCAAACTCAGTCAACAATCCCGACTCACTTAATCAGGTGCTTACTTTTCTATGTATCTGTTTCTTTTAAGTATAAAAGCAGTTTAGAGTGTTTAGAAAAGCCTTATTTACAGCGGCCCACTTCTGTGTTTCTAATATTTACTCTTTTGACTTTTCAGGTTTAAAATTGAGGATACGAGTAAAGGGTCAGAATTGAAGAGCTCGCTGAAAGATTTAATGTCAACAATCCCACTTCGCATTGTTAAGGATTATTAATTTATTATCATTATGTATTAGTTAAGATTTAAGACTTAAGATTTGTGATGTATGTTTCATGTTCTGTGGGTCTTTGAAATTGTATGAACTTTTGCATTATGTATGAACTTTTGCATCTTCAAGTGCAGCTCTTTGAAATTGTATGTTTCAGGTTCTTAACAGGTTCAGGTTCTTAACAGGTTCTTAACAAGTTCAGGTTCTTAACAGGTTCAGGTTCTTAACAGGTTCTTAACAGGTCATATGCATGTTAACAGGTTCTTGTATCATGCGATTTGGTCATATGAATGTTAACAGGTTCTTAACAGGTCTTAACAGGTGCACCTGTTTATTTTCGTGTCGTGTTCTTGTTCGAGAAAAATGACACGATTAGTTAACAGGTCGTGTTCGTGTTTGACCTTAACAGGTTCGTGTCTTAACAGGTTCGTGTCTTAACAGGTTCGTGTAACCTGTTATGCCAGCTCTAATAGCAATGTACTGCCTTATCTTCATGCTCCAGAGATCATACTCTCCCTTCTTGATGATAGGAATTCTGAGTGAGGTGATGGATGAGATTGGTGCAGCTTCAGTCGTCATTGTTTAGGGTTTGTTGTAAATTTGGTTTAAAGGGTTCTTCTTAATGAGAGTTTCCACACAAGCTCTGATACCACTTGTTGGATCGATATACTCTGACCAAACTAACTATGTAGCTTGTAAGGGTTTAGTAATCTTGGATAAATCCTTAACTACTAACAATGAAACACTGATGTATTTTGTTAAGTATGCGGAATCTACTTCAACAAAGCTAAGAAGAATTAACAAAGAACTTTGAATATATTAAAACCTCTGAACCTGCTTATATACACAGATTCATCAACAACCCTAATAACTCTAATATCGAACTTGCGTGTATCTCTAAAATCGTATATCTCTAATGCCAACCTAGGGATCCTTTTATAGGCATAAGGAAAACCCTAGTCGGTTTACAATACTTGAACGACAAGTAAACTAATTCTAAACTAAGAACATTCTAGAATTACACAATAATCCTTAAACGTTTTGCATTATAGTCCTTTATCATAGCAGTCCTTTCAATAAGCAGCACTTTGACTTTCTTTATAAGAGCAGTACTTTGACCTTCAGCATTACTTTGACTTTATAACCCAACAATCCTCCCCTAACTTGAATACTACTTGCTTGATTTCAAGTTCCTTTGTCTTCCCCTTAATCCATGCCAAATTACTCTAGCATTTAACACTAGTAAGTCATGCCATAATATAGGTTAGAAAAATGTTATATTACAAGTGTTAAGCTATGGTTGGAAAAGATTGTTTAAATTAATATATTGTTTGCACTGATATTCAGTAATAGGAATTTCTCGGATTTCAACTTTGGGTTTTTCAATCATTTTATTTGCCTGATATTTAGCAAACTTGCTTTCCCTTGCAAAGTGACCAGGCCTTTGACAGTTAAAGCACTCAATCTTAGATTTATCAAATGCTATATCCTGTTTAGCTTTGAAGTCAATACCTCTTCCTGTTTTCTTCATAAACTTCTTGATTCTTGCAGTGATCATGGCAACTTGCCATCTTATGTCAATTTCTTCCAGATCATCTTCTTCAATTTGCAACAAATCTTCTTCATAAGTAACAGGTAGTGGCTTACTGAGCAAAGAAGGAACATACAACATCATCAGAGTTGATGATGTTTGATGGTGATGAGGTGGTAGTAGTCATGGTTCTGCAAAGGTACAGTTTATCACCAACAGTACTTTGAACAAGATGAGCAGTACTTTTGGTGGAAGTACTGCCTCTGTTTTCAGAAGACACAAAAGCAATGTTATGAGCTTTTGAATTTATTTGACCATTCATCTCATGCTCATACACTTTTAAGTTATTGTAGAGATCATCAAAGTCCATAGAATCCAAACAAGGTTGTCCTCGGATCATAGTAGCAACCACATGCCACACAGATGGCAAACTTCTTAGGAACTTCAAGCTTGCATCTTCAACAGACACCTATACTCCATATAACTCTAGCATACTAAGAAGATTTTGGAATCTGTCATAGGCAGCATCAAGACCTTCTCTTTCACCAACAGTGAATGTTTTAAATTGTTGCTTCAATAAGTTCCTATGCATCTTCTTTGAAGCATCATTACCTCCAAATCTTGTCTTGATAGCTGCCTATAATTGCTTTGCATCCTTAGCATCATGAAACTTGAGTAGGTGACCATCAGGAATAGCAGACAACAGTCTGTTGAGAGCCTTGTCTTGATTCCTCTTTGTTGCTGCTGGTAAGGTAGGTTTAGGTGGTTCATGTTGTCCAGGAACTTTCACAGATTCTTCAAGAACAACATTACCATTGACAATCACATCCCATAAAGCATGGTTTGTGATAGCAACATACTGCCTTATCTTCATGCTCCAGAGATCATACTCTCCCTTCTTGATGATAGGAATTCTGAGTGAGGTGATGGATGAGATTGGTGCAGCTTCAGTCGTCATTGTTTAGGGTTTGTTGTAAATTTGGTTTAAAGGGTTCTTCTTAATCAGAGTTTCCACACAAGCTCTGATACCACTTGTTGGATCGATATACTCTGACCAAACTAACTATGTAGCTAGTAAGGGTTTAGTAATCTTGGATAAATCCTTAACTACTAACAATGAAACACTGATGTATTTTGTTAAGTATGCGGAATCTACTTCAACAAAGCTAAGAAGAATTAACAAAGAACTTTGATTATATTAAAACCTCTGAACCTGCTTATATACACAGATTCATCAACAACCCTAATAACTCTAATATCGAACTTGCATGTATCTCTAAAATCGTATATCTCTAATGCCAATCTAGGGATCCTTTTATAGGCATAAGGAAAACCCTAGTCGGTTTACAATACTTGAACGACAAGTAAACTAATTCTAAACTAAGAACATTCTAGAATTACACAATAATCCTTAAACGTTTTGCATTATAGTCCTTTATCATAGCAGTCCTTTCAATAAGCAGCACTTTGACTTTCTTTATAAGAGCAGTACTTTGACCTTCAGCAGTACTTTGACTTTATAACCCAAGAATCCTCCCCTAACTTGAATACTACTTGCTTGATTTCAAGTTCCTTTGTCTTCCCCTTAATCCATGCCAAATTACTCTAGCATTTAACATTAGTAAGTCATGCCATAATATAGGTTAGAAAAATGTTATATTACAAGTGTTAAGCTATGGTTGGAAAAGATTGTTTAAATTAATATATTGTTTGCACTGACAATGACAATGATATGCATGGTATGTTTCAAAAGAAAAATGTACATGTCATCCTATTATGAGTGAATTTCTATAATAGTTTTATGACTATGGAGATTTAAGTTCTAATTTTGATAAAATTGTAGACTCTATTTAGTTAGAGCCTAATATCCACACAGTGGGAAGGTATGAGACGTTACATTATTCTATCGATAATAAAATTAATTTTATCTCAAATTTAGGATATTGTCAAAAGTTACATTATTCTAATAATAATGAACACGATTCTAAAAACCTTTTAGAATCTAAATATTTTCCTAAATTTTCAGTTATACGGTGATTTTGTGAATGGATGATAAGCCTTTTGATTGTAGTTGTGTGTTTTAGATAATTTGATGGGTGAAGGGTTTTGTTGTGTGTGATTGTGTAGTTATTAACTTTGTGCATAATGTTTGCGAAGGTTAAAGGTTCTTAAACTTAGGGGGTGTTTGATAATAGCTGAATGAAATGACTCAACACTTAATTCCTAGTCAGTCATAGGCAATTTTGTTTGTTAGGGAAAAAAGTGACAGTGAACGGTTCAATTTACTACTAAATGAAACATGAAAGGATATGTAGCTTTGCCATTCAGAAGCCTTTTTATTCATGATAGATACACACGTGACACGTGACATAATGACACCACACAATTTGCTTCTCTCTGTTTTACTTTATATTAATTTTTTATTATGATGCTATGCAATAGTTATGATCTTCAGTTTATACTAATATTTTGTTATATTTGATCTCAAACTAAATTTACATAGCTTACACTATTTTGTTGCAATTAGACTATACTCTTCATTGTTTCGTTAAGCGTTTCTTGATTTATATCTTATTGTTTTGAAACTGATATTACTACAAATATTTATCAATCAAGATAGTTTGATCAAAATAGTTGGTTTGATAACTAATAATAGTATCTTAAATCTTAATATATTTTCCGTATTAAGGATGCTGACCAAACAATCATTTTCATTCAGAATCGTATTTCATTCAGCATTAATATTTACACAGCGCTAAATCATTATGTTTTGTCAAACAGCCCCTAACTATCACTACCAAGACTGAAGTGTAGTTATTAGTTTTTTGAGGGAAACGGTTGATGTGTTTCTTGTAAGGTTTGGGTATGATCGTTGTAAGGGTTGAAGGTTATTAAACTAACTATCATTGTCAAGAGTAAAGTGTAGTTAGAATGTTTGAGTTCAATAGTTGATGATGTTCTTGTAAATTTTGGGTATGATCGATGTAGGGGTTGAAGGTGCTTGTGACAAGGCTTAATACAAAAGAAACTAAATGGTTAAAGGATTTGTTATGTGTAAATAAATTTCTGGTAACGTAGGAAGAGTTGTAAAACTCTTGATGTGTTCTTCTCTTGATGAGGTATTGATGCAAAATAATCATGTTAGGGTCCAAAGGCTTGAAAGTGTTTTTAAGAACGAGGTTTTGCCAGGTAGTGTATACTTGTGTGCTCGAAATTAGGTGATAAGTTGTGAGTGTTTTTTGTGTTGATTTCTAGGGTTTAAGAACCGCATGCAAGTGTTTTTTAGAGTGTTTGGTGTAGGAAACTAGAATCCACATGAATATTTGAAATTGATTTTTATCAATTTAGTATGCACATGTGTACTTGATAGATTCTTATGTCATGATATAACTATTTTACAGTATAAGACACATGGTATAATTATTAAAGCATGTAAGCGTACTTAGTCATGGATTGCCACACTTCAAAGTGATTAATATGTATAACTATATGTCAACTAAATTTTTATCTCTATTAACACACCTAATTTATTACGCATCGAAAAAACATAGTATGGGTATAAAACTAAAAAGTTAATTATGTAAAATGCTACATACTGAATATGATTACTTCAAGTACAAATTTCGTGCAAAACATGTTTAAATGTAATATTCAAGAGCATGTTTCATTTTGATAAACGTAAAGATATTATTTTGGAATTGATAAAAGACAAAACATTTCTAACGTTTACGCATTCGACTATTATACATATAGTCATCATATACCTAGTTAGCATCAAGTCATAAAATAATATTACAAGAGTACATGTTATTATGCTGATACTTCGAAACACATATGTGAGATGCAAGTAGTCTTGATTGGTTAAAGAAAAAACATATTTTTACTTGTTTAATTTGCTACCCTAATGAGAAACAATTAACTAATTTAATACAAACTTTAGGCATATACAGGAAGAAAATTTTATTAAAGTGAGAGAATGATTATGAGCCTATTACCAGTGGTACTTAATTAAGGCTAAACACGATCATTTTTACGGGTAATACCACACACCCAACTTCTCTCCTAAAAAAAGTTCAACCGTTAAGTCAAATTGAGTTTCTAGCGCAATAGGCTATCCAGTATCCATTCTCATGTTAGAAAATAATATTCCCATATTTGCCTATCAATATGTAGCAAAGATGATATTTAGCTTTATCCGTGAATATGATAGCATCAAATAATCTGTATATTTAAGTATCAATTTCCCCTAGTCAATGCTCAAATTTTTTGTGTTCTATGAGAGTATATACTTAAAAAGCTTCATATTTCATCATCAGATACAGTTTGAGCATAGGAACAAAAAGATGCGGAATTGAAAAGGAAACACGAAGATATACACGCAAGTTGCTGTAACAGAGTAAACCTATGGCGTAGTAGGATCAATCAACTTACGCCGTAGCCTTCATGTATATTGATCAAGACCAAGTCAACTCATCACAAGTTACGACGTAATGCAGTCAATCAACTTATGCCGTAAAGATCCACTAAAGGCTTGGAATGTTGCTGACACGAGAGTTGGGCCGTAACTACATCACCAAGGTTACGACGCAACTAAAGAGCCAAAAGTTAACGAGACGAATATGGTGTAACAAGCGCAATATGGTTACGCCGAAACTATTCAACAACTGGAAGTGTAAACGTGCAAGAAGGAGATTACGGCATAACCCTTTACTTATGGTTACGCCGTAGTTGTGTCGAGCCTATATAAACAAGCCCTACTTCAGCTGATTTGATCATTCCCACTTCACACAACACATCAAGGACGATTACGGTTCCACTCCAAGACAGTTTCCAGCATTTCCAAACCACCTTCCAATGGGGAATTCGCTTACAATCATCATCATTATTTTTTCTAGATCAAGTAATTTGTATTAAACATCATGTTTAATTCGCACCTACTGACACTAAAACCGTTCCACTCGTGCACCAATGTTTTATTCATTCTTGTTTTTGTACTTTATAGTATGAGAGGCTAAACACTTTATGTGTTAGCCTTGTTATGCAATTATTAATGATTTTTGTTCCTTAGTCTATTTATCGTTTATGTGAATATTTTTCGAGCCTATGATGTGATCCCCGCGTTTTGGTAGTATTGAGGCTAGGATATAATCTATTGGCTAGCATTAGATGACCATTTGAACACTTGTCTAATAGGCTACTATGGGTGTGACCATCACCCGAGTGTAGGGATTGACCAATTACCGCCTACACTAGTTTAGGTACTTAAGAAGCATGGATAATCCTTACATAAACCAACGAGTGTTTGAATGTTGAGACCAACGACAATAGATAGGTATTTTAGGATAGTTGGGGGATTAAAGACTATGAACTAGATACTCGAACTCCGTGATCACGGGGTTGATATCTTAGGAATTATAGGTTAGGTTCGATGACCAATCGGGCCTAATGATATTAGAACCACCACATAAAATGAGACATACATATTGCACTTAGGAACGAGATCGTTGCATTAATAATGTAGTAACTAGGTTGACACATTTTCTCCCTTGATTAATCTAACTTATTTCCATTTCGTTATTTATTAGTTAACTAACAAAACCAATTTCGTGACAATTAAAGCTTGAACTAGAAACCGCCCATTAGCTCTTAGGACGACCTCGACTTTACTGAATACTACACTACACACGACCGGGTTCTCTGCCCGTTAGTGCATAGGTAGACCATAGGTAGACGAAAAATTATAAATATTAAAACTTGTTCTAAAATAAGCATCAAGGGCGCTTCTATCGGGGAGCTAAATAGGTTTTGAAATTTAAGTTTTTATAATTTAAGTTTTTGTAATTTTGTTTAAATTTCCAACATTACTAGTTTAATTGTTTTGTTCTCATTTATTTCTATTTTTAGAACTTTAGTTTATCAGTCTTATATTATTTTTGAGGATAAGTGATGGGAGACGTTGGCATTAATACGCTCACACTTGAGCAATACCTTGCTTTGACTCGCGGAAATCAAGGATCGGGTGTGGTGAAACCCGAGATTGGCAATAATGTGCACTTTGAGATCAAGTGCCAATTTATGCGGGAGCTGAGAGACAATACTTTTTTCGAAAACAAGGATGACGATGCTCATGAACACATGGAAAAGGTGCTGGATATTGTTAGTCTTTTTAGCACACCAGGGGTTTCTCATGATGCAGTAATGCTAAGAGTGTTTCCTATAACACTATCTGATGCTGCTAAAAGATGGATGGATAGGTTGCCTACTGGGACTATTGACACATGGGACCTACTTACGAAAGCGTTCATCCAAAGGTATTGTCCCCTTCTAAGATAGCTAAGCAGCTTGAGGAGATTCATAACTTCAAACAAGAAGGGAACGAGACATTGTACCGTGCTTGAGAAAGGTACAATGACCTTCTTTACAGGTGCCCAACTCATGATCTCAATAGTCAACAGAAGGTTAACATCTTCTACAAAGTTCTTAATATCCTGACCCATAAAATGCTTGACTCCCAGGGGCCGATCCCTGGGATGACACCAGTTATAGCTCTTGAGTCAATCCAAGACATGGCTGACCAATCACAAAAGTGGCATGATAGAGCCAGTGTTAGAAGCATGGGAGGTAATTTGGATGGAATTTTTGCAATCACAAGTAAGCTTGATAGTCTTGGAAGGAACATGAAGAAGTTGAAAGAAAATGTTCATGCTATTCAAGTTGGATGCGAAACTTGTGATGGATCACATCTTAGCAAGGATTGTCCTTTGAATGAAGAGGTTAGTGGTGTGGAAGAGGTAAAATATGGAAGAAGTGGAAAACCTTTCGACAATAGTAATGGAATTAGATGCCGTATGGGACCACCAGGATACTACGCAAGAACTGAAAACCGTTCTTCTGGAGAAATGAGGTCGAGCTTGGAAGACACTATAAACAAATATCTAGAGGAATCAGCTAGGAAACATGATGAACAAGACGAATGGTTGAAAAGTTTTTAGGAGAGCACGCACATGAACCTTAAAAGTCACGATGAAACTTGTAGGACCCTAGATAAGTGATCAACAACTACACTAATGACGGTGAAGAGGTGGTGAACGTGTGACCTAGAGAGAGAGCAGAGAGAAAGAAAACTAGAGAGAATTCTATTATAAAATACACATTTACACACTCAAGCACACATATAAATGAGCCTATTGCGTGCCATTTATACTTCTACTAAGCCTCACTCATGAGCTTTTAGATGGGCTTAGATTGGGCTTGTTTAATGGACTTGGTTTACGTATTCTTTATAAGGCTTACATATTTAACTAATAACATACTAGATTTACCAAGTCCATGGCCCAAGTAATATAAACTATTACTACATCTTAGACAATATTACAAAGTTCTTAATTCGAGAATAACCATCATTTCTTTAATGCTAACACTTTTATTTGAAGGTATATTATAAAGTATGAGATTAAGACCAATGCATCATTTTAAAAACTATGGAAGTATGATTTAATGTAAATGATGAAAATCAATTTGATGCATATGATAAAGCTTGTTTGATTGAGTATGAACAAGTTTAGAACGTGTTAGATGTTTAGGTTATATAGAAACCATATTTTAATTAAACATTTTAAGACATCATGACTATAAAATAAATTTTAAACATTTTCAGTAGTTTGTTAAATGTTTTGATCCTAATGCAACATAATAAACATACTTTAACTTGTGTTAAAGCACGAGAAGACTTGAGACGCGGAAGATCAGAAGTGTTGAGGAATATATCTTTCGATGATTTATGGTTACGAGTAACATACGCATTTTTCGTTATACATTACAAGTTACATATTTATCATCATTTAAATATATAAAACTGTTCATTTTTAATATCTTCATATTTGCACCAAGAACATACTATATATTAGTTTCGTTGTTTGGAACAGATTTAAGTCGATAGGGTTTATTTGGCTTGCGTTTTTTTCACAAATGGTGTTTCATTTCATTAACTGCTTTTATGTTCGATCATTAGGGTTTCTATTGCTGTTTTAATTGTTTTTCGCAGCATTTATTGTTCTGGGATTCATCAATAACATTATTATTATGTTGGGTGTTCTAATCATGTGACGCCAAGGGCTGATTGTTTCAACACCCTAATTTATTGAGGGTTTTATGCGTAACTAAAGACAAAACGCTATTTGTTTCTTCGTGATATGATTTTGTGTGCTTGGATTAGAGTATGAAAAGTGGTGTTTTGGGCTCGGGAGGTAGTGGTAAAAAGAAAAACAATACAAACGCTAGTTTGGCCGATCAAACTAGGGAGAAAAGTGGGGATTTGCTATGCAGCATTGCTGTCGCTTGAAGAGTATGGCGGGAAAGAATTCGTTGAACATTGAGATCCGTATTAGACCTAAATGTGACTCTAGGTTTGAAACCAGGGTGATCTCGTCCACTAGTTCATTAAAGGAGGCCAATTAATATGGATGTTAGTATGTCGTCTAAATTTCCTTCGAACTACGACATCTAGCGGGAATGAGGGTAACACTTCTACTATTCCATTGAAGGAGAAAATTGTTTTAGGTAGTGAAAAATTTGGTGCCATTGTTAATGCTACTGTTACGCAAAGTCCTACTCAAGATGATGAACATATAAATCTGGTTTCATGTAGTAAGACGAATGTAGATACTACTGAATCTGTTAATGTGAATGTGTCTTCTAATCATGATGTATCGATTGCTATGAAGTCGGGTCCAAAATGTGGGGTGTCACTTGTGCAACTAATAATGTGGGAAAACAACCGATATTTCACCAACTAATTAAGTCCCTACTCCAAGATCTTTTGTTAGTTTTTGGAATAATGAGGCTAACAACGGTAAGGTAAACTTTAGATCTCTTGACACGGGTAGACCTACTAATGCTAAAGCTGAAGTTCAAATACCTAAGTCGTTTGTTTTGGAATTTCATGTGAGGTTTGGTTTCAGCTTATACGGTTATTTCGTAGGTAAAAGAGTAGCATTCCTGGTTGTGGAGTACTATGTTAAGAATTCATGGAAGAAGTATGGCTTGGTTCGTGTAATGATGAACTCTAAGGGCTTATTTTTCTTCAAGTTTGCTTCTATTGAGGGTATGAATGGGGTATTGGAGAATGGTATATAGTTTATTCGATATGCACCTATTATCCTGAAGAAATAGACGCCTAATGCTAATTTACTTAAGGAAGATCTGAATTCGGTCCCTATTTGGTAAAATTCCATGATATTCATATGGTGGTGTTTAATGCAGATGGATTAAGTGTGATGGCTACTAAGCTTGGTAACTAATCGGGAGTTAAAGCAAGAGATGGTTATTGCTATTCCTAATGTGGAAGATGATGGAGAGGTATTCACACGGTGAGGGTAGAATACGAATGGAAACCGCCTAGATGTGGTGTGTGTATGATATTTGGGCATGATGATAGGTTATGTCCAAAACGGGTTGTTGAAAAACCAAATAATGATGGTTTTCAACAGCCTCCTAGACAGACTTCTCGTGGTACTAATGTGGGATCTAAGTTTCAGTTTAAACCTAAGAAACAAGTTTACCAAGTCATCTCTAATAAGAATCATGCTAGTTCAAGTGGTACAAAAAAGACTTCTAAAGTATAGACGAGCTCGGTTAATCCTTTTAATGCGCTTAATTCGATTGAGCAAGATGCCAAGTAAGAAAGTTTTCTAACATGTGGCTAGTACACCATCTGGTAGTTCAGGTACTATACCTTTGCTTGCAAGGATTAATAAACTGGAAAGTCAAATGCTTGATGCGAAGCTTGTGCTAGTGGGAGATGATGGGAAGTTACTAAAACCTTGTAAATCAACGCTTCCTAGTTCTTCTACTGTGGGCTAAAAAGGTTGATGATCCAGTTAATGAGGATAGTGATAGTGAAGTGGTCGAGGTATACAATGAAATTGCCAGCTTTATGGCTTTTACGAGCTCAGAGGTTAATAATGTTTCTAAAAGTGGCAGTGGAGTGGGAAATAAAAGTTTGTATGAATAATAGAAGGAAACTTATGATGAAGACCCGTACGATGATGATGATGATTGTGTTGATCCTGGTTTGACTGATGCTTAAATGCAGTTTGCTAATGCCTTTGATATTAGTTTTCATGGTAAACTTAGATAGCATTTGTTAGATCTCATAAGAGTGGCATGCCATTCTTATGATAGTTTAGGTTTGAAGCACAGTTGGTGCGTTTGTTTTCGTCTAGTTTTGGAGTGAGATGTGTGATTCACCCACATTCATTGTACTTAATAGTTTTTTGGAGTAATATATTTATCGGGAAAACTTTTTACTCAAAAAAACGTAGTGTGTAATGCGTAGTACTAATTGATATTATCTTCGAGCCAGATATTCAGACAGATATTTATATAGGGGTTAATATACAAATATGTTACTAAACTTTCCAAAAAAGTTCGACTAAATTACTGAACTTTCATTTTGTTCACTTAGGTTACTGAACTATGAAACTTTGTTCACTCGGGTTACTGAACTTATAAAAATATACGTTCAGGTTACTGAACTTTGAAACTTTGTTCACTCAGGTTACAGAACTTATCAAAAAATATATGTTCAGGTTACTCAGACTAACACTGAATTTGTCGAAGTGTATGCTTCCCGAAAGTTCAATAACTTAAGTGAACAAAATGAAAGTTCGGTAACTTAGGCGCACTTTTTGAAAAAGTTTGGTAACATATTTGTATCTTATAGTCCATAGCTAGAGAGGGTTTATCATCATAGCTAGAGAGGGTTTATCATCTCAAAAAAGAGTAATACGCTTTGAGCTTTTTTATTTTTTTTAGGGAAAATTCCAAATTTGCCACGGAGGCATATACGAGACATAAAAAATTATACCAATTTTCAAAAAACTCCATAATAGACTTTGGGCGACTTTCAAAATGGGCAACGAACATTTGTGCGACACGTGTCCCATCAATGATTGAAATACGGTCTATTTTTGACAAAAATATTGAAATATGGTCTTTTTTTTTTTTTTTTTTTTTTTTTAAGTACAAAAGTAATGTACAAAAAATTGAATACGGTCTAGTTTGGTCAAAAAAACAGTGGCGTTGACCGGTTGCCCAGTCGCCCTGGACATTTAGGAGTAAAAATGTCGGCCGGGGCAATTTTTGATGTCTTGAGGATGTCTTCGAGGCAAATTTGGAATTTTTCTTTTTTATATAGTAATAAAAACTGTGTGATGTTATAAATATAAATAAAATTTTAAAAAATCTTCGATGGGAGAAATAAGTATATGCTTAAGTTCAGGGTACATAATAATTATAATTTTGATCCAAAGTTAAAAAGTATGAGAATATGTTGGTTTATCTCGAAATTTTTTGTCTAGACATGTTTTCAACATAATCATATTTTATTCCATGTCAAATAATAAAGAAGCACATGCATAATCTTTCCAGTTAAATATCATTATTTGTGAAAATCTGGATTTTAACTGTACAATCGCTTTATATAGAATGCATGCACTTGCAAATTGCAATGTAACCCTTCACTTTTATTTAGCTCACCCAAAACGTTGAATATATTAAGTCAGAATATAACTCTATAACCTGTGTTCTTCAATTAGGGAATAGCGCAGATGGATCAATCACGTGGTTCTGCAGCGTCCTCCAACTCGCTGTCCGCTCCCCTTCACTTTCTTTGCAATGTTACTCTCACCTTGTTTCTAAAGTCGCCAACAAACTATCCTCGACAAATTATAATATAAAGTCCTTGCAAAAAGTTGAGTTTAAGTTAACTAGTTTTCAAATTCTTAAAATTGTGTTCGGCACATACTCTAGACAAGCTACCGGTCAGAATTGTCCATGACATTGATATAAACCCGATTATTAAACACGTCAGCATTTTTTTTTCCCCTGTGAAAAAGGGACAAAGCCCCAGCAAATATAGCATTTCTTTATTGATATTGAAAAGAGTTTAGTGGTGTCGATATATCCGAACATGCCACTATATTTGATTACGATTCAAATAGTTATAAAACACTAGTATTAGATTACGCATGTATGTATAACATATTTAGTTTCATAAACAATTAAACATAGATAATAAATTCTTACCATCTCGTTTTTTAAAACACATACACGCATAGCTTGGCTCATCATTTTCCTATATTGTCAGATACAGTGAATGCGGCGGTACAAATACACTAACTTCATTTGGTTTTAGGTAACTCATTTATTGCACTCTTACTATGACATTTATTATCCAGCCGTCCGGCATTTACTCATACCTACTTTCACGTCGGAGCTTGGTCTTGGGATCAAACTCAAAGCGAGGCTAACGCATTTCTTTTACTTGTGTCAGGGCTTAGAGGACGTCATTTGCCACGTCCGAAAGAACCTACACACGTATAGCACGGGAAGCAGTTTATTGCTTTTACACCCGGCTTTAATTTGTGTGACGATGAATTCAAACTCAGTGGATTAATTAATCTATCAATAGTCTAGAAACCATACATGGTTAATTGAGAAAAACACTTCGGTTGCGGTAAAGATGGTAAATGGTAATTAATTTAAGTCACATTGTTAATGATAGTTAAAAGATTTAGCAAGAGTTTTATTGTACCATGTACTAGTAGTTGATGATGGTATGTTTAGAATCTCAAAAGGGAATGTGTGTTAGGCTGAGGCACATTCACATGCAGATGGATCATTTTTCATCGGCTATGATGCAGGTTCATGCTCCTATCATGGGTCCTATACTCTGACAATTACCACGTTTGTGTTATTGTGTACCTGAGTCGTACCTGACCCCACCACACACACTCCGTATTTCTTAACGATATTTTTCTAGATTTCCAATTTTAGCATGAGTATGTAAGACTGGAACTAAGGGTATGGGATGCACCAATTTCCATAGGGGAAACCCAATTTCAACAGTGCAAGAACTTGAAGCAAAACTAATTTTTTTTTCCCGTTCGGCTGTTTACTCCGGCAAGTAAAACACACACAACCAAGAAAGAGAAATCTTATTTTACTTATTTTGTGTGTATTGTGTGTGAGTTACACCCCTACATGTTCTTTATAGTTACACCCCTACATGGTCTTTATAGTTACATAAACGGTTGCTACTTGTTAATCGGGGTAACGATACATAAACTTGTATCAAATATAACTCCTTAGGTCGTAAACATATTAATCTGTGAGAAAAAAATTTATAAAGAGATCGAATATTCGATTTCCAACACAAGAAACGTACGTGTTTATTAAGTAAATGAAGTCGTACGGATAGATGATATGATAGCGACCAAAATCCTTGGAAACTTCAGCGTAGTTTCTCACATGCAACGGTATTGTCTAAATCAATTATCGAACGGAACAGATTTAAAGAGTTGTCTATTCCTTTTAATTTTTGGTAATTTGATTGATACAACTCCAATATGTTTTTAGTAATGCATATCAATTTTAGGTAATGTTGATTAGAAATTGTGTTTGTTCAACTTGAATGTGCATGGCCTAATTGGTCCTTCTTTCCACTCAAGATATTTCTTTTTTGTATCTTTAACGAGTTCATTGGACCAAATATTTATGGCAAAAGATGCATGGTGCATGTACGCGTTGCTAGCTCATGCACAAGTGAGCTAGATGCTAAACTTGATGTATTTCTATATTTATTTATGCACAAGTGAGCTAGATGCTAAACTTGATGTATTTCTATATTTATTTATATCATAATATTATTTCTTTTAACCCAACTAATCTACCATCATATTGCACATATTTTTTTTATAAACACAACATTTTGTACAACACTATAATGCACAGAGAGTACACAGTACAATACTGTAATGCACAGAATACGGTGCAAGAATAAAAAAATTTGGTGTGCAAATCACCACGCTAATGTAAAGTACCTACATAAGATCAAGTAAACAAAGTTTTCACTTTCCAAGATAATTCAGGTGGAGACAAGGATAATTTCCAATAACAATAATAACTACCAACTATATTAGAAATACCCTATGAATAGGATATCAAAAATAGATATAAAATCGGAAAAATCATTAAAATCACAAATAGTACTACTAGAGAATATAAAAATTCTCTAAAGTCGATCCGATAGTTAATTAGTTAAATTATTCTTAAAGTTCAAGAAATTGCCACCCAAGATGATGAACGCCAATTTGGAAACACTTTATTCTCATTTCCACCTTCCTTACACCTTGTGACTTTGCCGACAATCGTCCATCGATTGCCGTCACTGTCCCATCTCCACCCGTCACATCGACCACCTTCCTCCTCTACGTCATCATTCTTCACCGCCACGTCATCTTCCACCTCATCGCCACTAGAATCAAATTCATCACTTTTTTCATAATTTTCATTTTCACCCCCTTCACTTACACAATTTTCAGTTTCACCCCCTTCATTTCCATAATTTACACAAGAGTCCCTCAACAATGAAAGTTTAAGTCTTCCATTTGAACGGTCAGTTTGAAAATTAGTTCCACAGTTAGAAAAGCTCACTGCCTTAATAACCAACCTCCCATTTTCACGGTGATGGTTCACTCTAACAGTGCTATCAGAGCCACTTATGGAAGTAAGCGGGGGCGGGAAGTCGTTACGACGAATTTTACGGTCAAAGTTGCGGATCTTTGACTTCTGAATTCTGACTCTTTCAAAAAATTCATCACTTGTGTCACTTATGTCACTTCCAGTTTCACTTCCTAAGCTCTCCGTACACATTTCTAGGCTTTTAGTGCTTAATGCTGACGAGGAGCGTTTCGTCATTGGATGGACGTAAACATGGTCATTTTGGACATCATTATTTGCATGCATGGTTGGATTTTCGAGTGCTTTAAGGAAACTCCAACCGCGGGTAATGTTGGTGTCATGAATTTTTGGTGGTGGTGGTGTTGGTGTTAGGGTTTGTTGGATAACCAATGTTTCAATTACTTGTGGTTCAAGGCAAGCTTTGCTTTGACAAACTATTGTTGTTGCCATGATAGTTAAATTAATCAAGATTTTGTATGCAATAAAATCTTGACAAAAAAATTGATTGAAATTAGATAAGGTTTTGTATGGAATGTGGTTATGGCATGAAAAGAATGGTGAAAGAGTGAAGGGTGTATTTATAGGTGCAATTTGGTGGGGGGTGGGGTAGGGATGTCAAGAAAGGCAACTTTTAATGCAAATGGAATTTGTGCAACTTTTGAAATTGTCCACACATTTTATTATCAAATGGAATCAACATTCTTGGACTTTGTAATTAAAATTTGAATACTATGTCTAATTGTATCGGATAGGCACAATTAGAAACTATAAATTGTTGGACATAGCTATGTTTTAATTTAAAGGTTCAAGGGTGTTTTTTTTTATGAGAAATGATAATGGATCTAAAAGTGGACCTAATTGTGAACCTAAAGACATGTGGTATGATCCTGATAAGTTGTAGAATAAGTGGGTCCTTGTCTGCCGTCATCAGGATGATGCCACGTGTTTTTAGTTCTATGATTAGGTTCACTTTTAGATCCATGTATCATTTCTCTTTTTTCATTTGTTAGTTAAGAGAAGTACGAAGCCCATGTGGGACCCACCTCTATTTAAGACATTTAATGAGGAGAACCTTATAAATTTTGGCTTGTGAATCCAGACCAACTAACAAAAATTGCGAGTCTCATTAAAAAATTAATACTATTAAATTGATAAGTCCTACTATCTCATCCCATAAAGTAAAAAAGAAACACCATTCTCTTTGCAACTAACAGAGGGTTTTATTTGCGTTTTTTCAGAAAATATATATATATATATATATATATCTTATTTTGCATAAAAAAGATCATATTTAGTTTTTAGACATGATGTTTCAAGACACATAGTTTTTAACTTTTTAGTTATTTGCGTCATTATTATATATCTATGATAAACCAATAACTAAACTCCTTTAAAAAAAAAAAAACCAATACTAAACATGGATTCGAACTGATATTTAAATAAGTTATAAATTGCTTATAATCAGGTTTTAAAAGGCGTCGCCAAGGGGAGGCTTGGCCTCCGTCAACTACGAAATGGCCATGGGCGGCTTCTCTAAGCGTGCGTGGAAAAATGCAGAAAATGGCGCGCTCTTTTAGGTAAGGCGTGCGAGCCTTTTTGAAACAGTTTTTTTTTTTTTTTTTTTTTTTTTTTTTTTTTTTTTTTTTTTTTTTAACTATTTTGAACCTGTATTTGGAATTTAGGCTATTCCGTATTTGGGCTTGGTAAATATATAATAAGTATTAGTCTAAATGTCTAATATAGTAGTATAAATGTATATGAAATATGATGCTATAACATAAATGATAAATCTATAAATATTTTTTTGCCGCCTTAGTCATGCCTTAAAGAACGTCATGGCTTCGCCATGGCTCGTAAGGCATGAGGCGTGGCCATGCAGCCACGCCACGCCTCACGCCATTTATAACCTTGTTATAAATTGAGTATAAATCTAAGCCATAAACCAACTGGGCTAGCTCAGTTGGCCACCAAGGTTTCTTAAAGTGCTTTGGGGAGGGGATGTTTTGCTAGGAGAGGTCTCAAGTTCAAGTCTCACCCGGGACATTTACCTCTTCAGGCGATAAAGGAGGAGCAGGTGGGTCTCAGGGTCAGCATACTGTCTAATTGGATTCCTCTGCTAGACATGAACCACTAACAACTAACAAGCCGTTAATAATAATAATAATAATAATAATAATAATAATAATAATAATAATAATAATAATAATAATAATAATAATAATAATAATAATAATAATAATAATAATAATAATAATAATAATAATAATAATAATAATAATAATAATAATAATAATAATAATAATTAAAAAAAATCTAATCCATGAGCTTTAGACAAATTAATACCTTTCCGGATATCAATTTGATTATTAGCTTTTCTAATGCAAAATTTAACATTGTCTTGCAAACTAGACCTTCTAAAGCAAAATTTGGCTTATCATTAGAGTGTTAACCTTCATTACATATATATGTGAACTTTTTTCCCCAAACTTTTTATAAGCCACCCGTGATTTATCACGGGTCTACCTATAAGCTAGTTCTTCCATATAACAATGCATACCGAATTCTATTTGCTATACCAAAAGCATTCTGACGATACATGAGAGTGCAAGGAAGTGGGCATGTTTCCAGCTCTCACGAATCCATTTTATGTGTTATTAAAAGGATTTCAGGCGTATTACTGCATTGAAATCTCATGATCATTTGTTAGTCTTCGGGTATGTTTGGCGAAACTAGCTGTAAGTTGTGTGTTGTAATGTAAGCTGTAAACTGTAAAGATGTTGGCTATGTTTGGCGCAGAGCTTTTTGGAGCTTTTTGGGGCGATGAGCGGTGAACAATGAGCTTTTTTATTTTTAGTGTTCGTTTGGCAAAAGAGCTGTGAGCTTTGCTATTTTTTAGGAATTTTTCCAATACTTATTTAAGAAGCTGTGAGCGGTGAGCAGTGAGCTGTGGCTACACTCACAGCCACTGCTCACAGCTCACTACTACTGCTCACTGCTACTTTTGCCAAACATAGCCGTTAACATGAGCTATAAGCTGTATCTTTTTTCAATAAAAGTGTTTGGTAAATTAGCTGTTAAATGTAATTATAAGCTCTTAACAGTAATTATACGTTTTAACAGCTCCAAATATTTTTAAAACCTTAATGAATCAGCTTTTCATTTTGGAGCTACTTGTTTAAAATAAAAGCTTGAAGTTGATGTATACAAATGGAGCTACTTGTTTTAGAGGAGATTATTTTTGTAACAAAAAGATTACAGCTCCAAAAAAGCTGCGTACTAAAATTGTGAGCTTTCGATTACAGCTCCAAAAAAGCTGCGTAATAAAAGCTTGAAGTTAATGTATCCAAAGCATGAACTTTCGATTAGACTTTATTTACTCCATATCTGTTTATAATCATTTTTATTATTATTATTTTTTTTACCCATTTACCCCATTAAAATTGTGAGCTCGTTGTTTATAAGTACTTTAACATTGTAACAGGCCCTTCGTTAATCTTGTATAGTGTATTCCATAATGCTTGCCTAGTTTCTTACATACGAAAAAGGAAAAGAACGTAGTGCTAGTTATAATATACAATGAATACCATACTTGGTATCATTTCAAAACGTATAGTAGATATCGATTAACCCTTGTGCATCTAAAAAAATCGACATTCTGACTGTACTTGCTTAGAGTTTACATATTCATAGTTACTGAATGGTTATTAGTTACATATTAAACTCGAAATTTTAATTATTTGATGCTTACAGCCGAAGTCATGTGCAATCTTTGAGTTATTGCGATATGATCACTATAAATATATAGAAGGAAAATACCCTTTCAAAAGGTAAAGGGAAAAAAGTGTCAAGAAAGGCAACTTTTTAATGCAAATGGAATTTGTGCAACTTTTGAAATTGTCCACACATTTTATTATCAAATGGAATCAACATTCTTGGACTTTGTAATTAAAATTTGAATACTACGGAGTATGTGTAATTGTATCGGATAGGCACAATTAGAAACTATAAATTGTTGGACATAGCTATGTTTTAATTTAAAGGTTCAAGGGTGTTTTTTTATGAGAAATGATACATGGATCTAAAAGTGGACCTAATTGTGGACCTAATTGTGGACTTAAAAATATGTGGCATGATCCTGATAGGTTGTAGAATAAGTGGGTCCCTGTCTGCCGTCATCAGGATGATGCCACGTTTTTTTAGTTCCATGATTAGGTTCACTTTTAGATCCATGTATCATTTCTCTTTTTTTATTTGTTAGCTAAGAGAAGTACGAAGCCCATGTGGGACCCACCACTATTTAAGACATTTAATGGGGAGAACCTAAATAAATTTTGGCTTGTGAATCCAGACCAACTAACAAAAATTGTGAGTCCCATTTAAAAAATTAATACTATTAAATTGATAGGTCCTACTATTTCTTCCCATAAAGTAAAAAAGAAACACCATTCTCTTTGCAACTAACAGAGGGTTTTATTTGCGTTTTTCGAGGAAAAAAAATCTTATTTGCAGAAAAAAAAAATATCATATTTAGTTTTTAGACATGCATGTTTCGAGACATAGATGTTCAAATATCGGTTATTTTAATTAGACTTGATTACTATGCAATGCATGTTTCAAGGCTTGTGGTCTAGTGGTAAAGGCTTAAGTAGTTAAGCGAGCCCAATGAGAGTAGTACCGGTTTGGGTGACCGACCGGGAAGTCCTCACTTGGGAACCACAAGCTCTAATGATATCAGGCGAATCGGGAATAGGAGTGGGGTTATCCCCTAAGGAGAGGCTCG
>LBNU01024298.1:86774-119779 GCA_014162995.1 Artemisia annua | reverse complement strand
TAAAAGCGTACGTACGTCAAAAGTATATCAATATTCGGCTTGTTCTGTTCGTTATCGAGAGGGCTTTTTGCCAGTATTTTTTTTATTCAAGAAAACGGTAGATATCTATTAGATATTTGGTAAATAAAGTTTGTTATATAAAAAAGTCGTAAATATTAAAAGGTTCAGGGTATATTTTGCAAGTTTTATTTTTTATTTTTTACTACCACAAACATGTGCCACGTTTGACTGCAAAGTTTGGGCTAATAGGAAAATAATTATTATAATGGTTATGGGAATTGTGTCGCTCGTAATATTATAAGAAGGAGGGCTAAAGGTTTAATATTGTTTATTAGTTCTTGGAGTTTGTTCCGTTGCGAATTGTATTATAGATATAATAACTAGTTTTATTATAAGGTTACCGACATAATGAAGAACCTCCAAGTATTATACTACTCAAATAACTAATCAATGAACTAATAAAGAAGTATCAGAAAGGAGAAGAGTAAGTTACCTTTAAAAGGTTAACTTGGTGCATCTTATTCTCAGTCATTGTTGTAGTATTTATACTACAAAATAATACTATTCGATTTACAAAGATGGGTAAATACAGGGGACAACTAGGATAGCTATGAATTGACTATAACTTTGACAAAAGTGGCATACATAAATGCCTACGTTTTTCACGGAGAGTTTATACAATAGTAGATTTATAACACTCCCCCTTGGATGCCACTTTTTCAACGAAAGTCAACTTTGAAGTACTGCCTCATTAAAAACCTTGCTAAAAAAAACCCAGAGGAAAAAAACTTTAGCTAAGGGAAAAAGAGTGCAGTGTGTAGTTGACTCCCCCTGATATAGACATCCATAGAGTGTTATGTCTTTTGTATATGTCGCATTCCAATAGCATGGACATGTTTTCTGAAAACTGAAGTTGGGAGTGCCTTGGTGAAAAGATCTGCTGAATTGTTACTTGATTGGACATACTTCATTTCAATTTGGTTATCCTTTATGAGGTCTTGAGTGTATGCGAAGTATCTTGGAGGTATATGTTTCGTCCTGTCACTTTTGATATACCCTTCTTTCATTTGTGCGACACAAGCTGCATTATCTTCGTAGATGAGAGTTGGGCTCTTTTCTTGAGATAGCCCACAAGAAGTCGTAATAAGTTGTGTCGCATGGACAAATAAGATTATTTGTATAGCCTTTGCTTATCAAATAATCACTCAAACGATTGTACCACATTCTTCCAGATTGTTTCAACCCATATAAAGATCTTTGTAATTTTATGGAACACATTTCTTTGGGTTGTGAACTTAATGCTTCTGGGATTTTAAATCCTTCTGGAATTTTCATATAGATGTCGCTATCAAGTGATCCATACAAGTAAGCTGTAACAACATCCATAAGACGCATCTCTAGATTTTTAGAGACTGCTAAGCTGATTAAATATCTGAAAGTAATTGCATCCATAACAGGGGAATATGTTTCTTCATAGTCAATTCCTGGCCTTTGAGAAAAACCTTGAGCTACAAGGCGAGCTTTATATCTCGTAACTTCATTTTTCTCATTTCTTTTCCGCACGAAAATCCACCTGTATCCTACAGGTTTCACATCTTTAGGTGTGGGAACAATAGGCCCAAAAACCTTTCGTTTATTAAGTGAATTTAATTCAACTTGCATAGCGTCTTTCCATTTATTCCAATCATGTCGACTTTGACAATCAATTACAGATTTTGGTTCGGGATCATCATCTTCGCTCATAATATCACTTGCTACAGAATAAGAAAATATCTCATCAATATCTCCTATTTCATTTCGGTCCCATAAGATATGTGTTTGACTATAATTGATTGACATCTCTTTATTGATATCACTCATTTCTTCCTCGGGGGAAGTTTTGATATTTTGTGTTTCATTGAGAACACTTTCCTCATGGCCAATTTCTTTCCTTTTACGAGGATTTTTATCTTTTGAACCAATTGGTCTTCCACGTTTCAAACGTTTTTGAGATTCTTGTGCGATGTTACCATCAGTTTGCTTATTTGGTATTTCGACTCGAGCCGGGGCATTAGCAGCTGGTATATGTGACTTAGTCACTCTTTTTGTATCTGTAAATGCATCAGGTAATTGATTCGCAATGTCTTGCATATGCATTATCTTTTGAACCTCAGTCTCACATTGTTTTGTGCGAGGATCAAGATACACCAGTGAAGGTTCACTCCACGAGACATCTTTCTCATGGGTTTTCTTTTCTCCTCCGAGTGGAGGGAAAATTGCCTCATTAAAATGGCAATCAGCAAAACGTGCTGTGAAGACATCACCCGTTAAGGGTTCAAGATACCTTATGATAGAACTCGTTTCATATCCAACATATATCCCTAACCTTCTTTGAGGACCCATCTTTGTCCGTTGTGGTGGTGCAATAGGAACATATACTGCACACCCAAAAACTCTAAGGTGGGATATGTTTGGCTCTTGGCCAAAAGCAAGTTGCATAGGGGAGTACACATGGTTTGCACTTGGTCTTATGCGTATTAAAGACGCAGCATGCAAGATCGCATGACCCCATACAGATACGGGGAGTTTTGTTCTCATGATCAACGGTCTAGCTATTAGCTGTAGACGTTTAATCAATGATTCTGCTAAACCATTTTGCGTGTGTACATGAGCAACTGAATGTTCAACGACAATCCCTACTGACATACAGTAGTCATTAAATGCTTGAGATGTAAACTCACCAGCATTATCAAGCCTTACACGTTTAATAGTGTAATCTGGAAAATGTGCTCTCAACTTAATGATTTGAGCAAGGAACCTTGCAAAGGCCACATTACGAGTTGATAACAAGGATACATGAGACCATTTGCTGGATGCATCTATTAAGACCATGAAGTATCTAAATGGTCCACAAGGTGGATGAATTGGGCCACATATATCACCTTGAATTCTTTCAAGAAACACAGGTGATTCGTTTTCAACTTTAAGTGGTGAAGGTCTTGCAATCAGTTTTCCAAGAGAGCAAGGTGTACATAGAGGTACCTTATCGAACTTAGGAAACTTTTGATCTTTCAATGGATGTCCATGTGTGTTTTCGACTATCCTTTTCATCATTGTTGATCCTGGGTGGCCTAATCTGTCATGCCATAAGTTGAATACATCAGGATCACAATGTTTTTCCTTGGCTGCCATATGTGCTTGTGGCACATTAATATGTGTATAATGCAAACCAGAATGGAGCATTGGCAGTTTTTCCAATACATGATTCTCATTCATGATATTCAAATACTTTTTGTTCTCAATAGTCCTTGACTGTGTATCATATCCATTACGATATATGTTTCTGAAACTTAGCAAGTTTCTTTTGGATTTTGGGGAAAATAAAGCATTCTCTATTAAAAGTTGTGTACCATTTGGTAACACTAAATTAGCTTTTCCCACTCCTTCTATCAGGTTTGTAGGACCTGAAATAGTATCAATAGTTCCCTTTGTTAGTTTTAATTCAGAAAAATATTTCTTGGATTTAAGGATAGTGTGTGTGGCACCACTATCCGCTATGCATAGGTCTCCATCATTTGCTTGGTGATGTGCTCCATTGAGATTCATCTTTAGGTTTCTAATATGAACATAAAAATAATAATAATAAGTGCATATAAAAGATGTTATTAAAAGGTTCATTTATTGATTTATTTTACATGAAATGAAAAACTAATTAAACATAATTAGACAAAGTTACGGAAGGGAAATACATAGTTATTATACATATTCATTAAGATCCAACATCATTTCTTTCATAGATCCAAGTCATTGAAAAAGTCCGAGGTATTCAACTCAGTATTTGTATTGTCAAATTGATCAACATGGTTCACTTCTTTCTCTTTTCCTTTAAGAGATGCCTGGTAGAGTTCACATAGATGTGAAGGTGTACGACAGGCTTTTGACCAGTGGTTTGTACTTCCACACCTGAAACAGGATCCTCCATGGTTTTGAGAGGTACCGGCTTCATTATTTTGTTGACCAGGATTATTAACTTGTGGAGCATGGTAATTGTAGTTTCTTTGACTACGGCCACGACCATGGCCACGACCACGACCATTATAACCACCGCGATGGTAAGTATTGTTTCGATTGAAAAAACGATTGTGACCATGAACATTGTTTTTATCATAATGGCCATGACCATGACCACGTCCACGAGGGTTACCTCTTCCTCTTTTACTTCCAGAGTTTTTGGTAACATTATTGTTAACAGCATTTGCTTCTGGAAGTGCTAATGATCCTGTGGGACGAGTTTGATGATTTTTCATCAGCAATTCATTGTTTTTCTCTGCTACAAGAAGATTTGCATTTAGATCAGAGTATCTTTTAAAATTTTGCAATCGATATTGTTGTTGCAAGTTTAAGTTTGAAGCATGAAATGTGGATAAAGTTTTTTCCAACAAATCTCCTTCAGTAACAATTTGCCCACAAAATCTGAGTGTGGAGCATATTCTGACTAAAGCAGAGGTGTATTCATTAACCTTTTTAAAGTCTTGGAACCTTAAATTGTTCCATTCATCTCTAGCAGAAGGGAGTAAAACATCCCTTTGATGATCGAATCTGCTTTGTAAATCTTTCCATAAAATGCTTGGATCATCACAATTCGAATATTCGAATTCCAGCTTTTCATCAATGTGTTGATGGAGGAAAACATCAGCTTTTGCTTTGATTTCCTCGGAGCATTCGTTGCCCTCTTCTAAAGTTGCTAAAGCACCCATTGATTTTAGATGCCTTTTAACATTTGCTGTCCATTGTATATAATTTGCTCCAGTTATGTCAAGAGCTGGAAATTTGATTTTTTCAATATTTGACATTTCGTGGCTAAACACAAATTGAGCAAATAACAAAGTCAATATTAAAATCCATATATATCAATAAATAACGCAATACAATAAAGTGGGAGAGCTATAAACAAATACATAACTAAGAAAAATTCAAATTCATTAGGTGGGAGTTCAAAAAGCGGAATCAGAAGTAAGATAAGCATAATGGCGACGGCAATGAGAAGTGGGTGAATCATCTTTGAAAAATCTTTAGAAAATGCTCTGGTGATATATAATTTCCTTGAGATTAAAAGATATTGAGTTATGAAAAATTGTATAAGTGGGGTGTCAATTTATAGTGAAAACAGAGTCATTGTAACTCTGTTTGTTTGTGTTCACGACCGTTATATAGCCGTTGTGTATTTAAATATTCAAAAATGATTTTTATATAAATAAATCAATAAGAGATAATAAATAAAAATTCGGCTAACAAATCTATATAAAGAACTAGCATAAACATAAGAATAAAGATTAGTATCAATGTATGACAATTTATATTTCTAAGATTAAAAATTAGTAAACGAGAATATATGATAGAGTGAATAAATTATGTATATGAGAGTTGATATCAGATTTAGCATGATAGACAAGCGAGAATACTAGTAGCTAAATCTATTAAATTCATGTACTTGTTTTCATATAGTTCTACTGTGGTTTTCTTCGATATTTTAACTTGTGTCGCTTTTAATAGAAGACATACGTATCATGATCCCATATTTCGTGGGACAAATAATTGTTCAAAAGAAACGTCTCTACATTTTGTTCTTTTGGTTTATAAAGTGGTCTTACAATAAAATAGATTTTGTAGACGGTAATGTGTTTGAAGAAAAGCAATACCTTGAGGATTATAAACAATACCTTTTGTGGATTACGAATTCGAAAAAAAATGTTTTTTTGAGAACGTATCCCTTGATTGATTTTCTTAAAACGATCGTGCTGATAACGTGTTGTAAATAACTAGTTTTATTATAAGGTTACCGACATAATCAAGAACCTCCAAGTATTATACTACTCAAATAACTAATCAATGAACTAATAAAGAAGTATCAGAAAGGAGAAGAGTAAGTTACCTTTAAAAGGTTGACTTGGTGCATCTTATTCTCAGTCATTGATGTAGTATTTATTCTACAAAATAATACTATTCGATTTACAAAGATGGGTAAATACAGGGGACAACTAGGATAGCTATGAATTGACTATAACTTTGACAAAAGTGGCATACATAAATGCCTACGTTTTTCACGGAGAGTTTATACAGTAGTAGATTTATAACACCTTTATATGGAAACAAAAAATTGCGTGAATGATATTGTTCCCCTTTATTACGGTAAAAGAATTCATTTTTAAATTTGAAATATAAAAGATTGTTGCGATGTTGTCAAAATATCTTTTTGACTTTGAAAACATAGGTACCTCCGTCTCAACGGTTTAATAAAAATAACTACATTTTTTAATCAATCAAATGCAATATTATTTAGGGATTACGTTACAAATGAACCGATTTGATATGTGAACTTTAAAAAGTTGTAGAAATATAATGAAATTTCATAAGTGTTCTAATTTTGTACGTGATGATGATGTGTCAGATTTTGATGTATGAGACGTTATCATCACATATCAAATTGGCACACTTATAAAAGTCGTTACATTTCTACAACCTTTTTAAAATTCGCGTACTAAATTGGTACATTTGAAAAAATACATCGTAATTATTCAACATAATCTCCATTCTTTAAAGTAAGGAAAAGTGTATAGTTATTTTGAAACATCCTACAAAATAAACATAAACTATAATTTTGAGACAAAAGAATTATATATTTGAAATTCTTCTATTAATGAGATAATAAAGGATTTTACCAATTTCAATATGGTATTAAAGCCTAAATTATCCTCCCTCAAAACAATTATAAGTGAGCCTATCCTTCAATATATTCGGCTAATAGTTATAACAAATTTATTATTGCCAAACATATGTCAAATGAGTTGAGATCCATGAAGAACCCATACATGCCATAGAACCTATCAACCAATCATAGCCACCCATTTATATTTTTCACTTTTTTTTTTTCAAAACAACATATCTTGCAAACGGTAAATCTTCAAGCTACAAAAAAAATACCATCTCGACGAGAATTAAATGATCTTTTTATAGATATGCATTGTTATATACTTTCGACGAATTTTTTTTTCAACGATTTTTTTTTTTTTAAAATTTCCGCCCAGAAAGAATCATGTATGATTCGTAAAAATCATATATGATCCGTAAAAAATCATATATGATTCGATTCTTACGAATCATATATGATTTTTCTGGGCGAAAAAAATAAAGTTCATCGAAAAAAAAGTTCGTCGAAAGTATATAACAATGCATGTCTATAGAAAGATAATTTAATTCTCATCGCCATGGTATTTTTTTATAGCTTGACGATTTACAGTTTGCGAAATATTTAAGTTTTAAAAAAAGGGTGGAAGTTTATTTTTTATTTTGATAAAAAAAATGAGTGGCTAAGATTGCTTGATGGGTTATATGGTAAAAGTTGGATCTATAAAGAACTTTTTGCTATGTCAAATGATAAATATGTAGGCAATGTTTTTAAACTAGCCTTTCACTCGATATAATAAATCTTTTATATAATAAAAGAATTACATCATTTCGAAGTGTTTTTAAAAATCCCTTCTTATTGAAAAAAAAAATTAGACCAATAGGAAAGCTCGATTGTGACACATAGGCGAAATCGAGTAATATGATTGGCCAATAAAAAGTTAGAATTGAATTGATTTTGATCAAACTTTAATAAATTTTGTGGAGAATTTGATTGAGAAAAAAAACACATAAAAATATAGGTGTCAAATTTATGAAAATAAAAACTTAAAAAAAGAGGGGGTAATTAATAAAATGTTGGTGGTTGAATTTTAAATATATTATATGGAGTTAAGTGTAAAATTATAAATCTTCATGTTTTTATAACTTTAAACAATAAACAAATAACCCCTTACACTTTATACCCCCTACACTTTATAATATGAACTTTGTTTACAATTACATGAGTATTATTATTGGTTTGAGACTTTCACCCATTAAACTTACAAAATTTTATAAATGTACGAATTAGTTTTAATACACGTTAAATACTTTTAAAATAAATATTAGTTTTAAACTTTCATCTATTAAAATATCTTTTTACTATGTACGTTAAATATAAATAAAAACTCATGTTATCCTATTTAAAAGTTTAATCTATAAGTACACGGGTTTGAATATTAAATACAGTTAAATTTTTATTAACGGTAATATAAATATCAAATGTTAAGTACGAGTTACTGTGATATGGAAATAAATATACGCGATTGTACTCATAACGAATCATGTAATTATTATTTAAAGTTTATATATGGATATCCGGAAAAATATTTTTAAAAAACTTTACGAAGTATATTTTAACTTCATTAACGCTCATTATTTGCTACTAAACTCACACATTTTGTACAACATGATATCAATAGTTATAGTTAAACAACAACATCAACCTCAACATTCAACATCTATGTCAGCTAAACAAAGTTAAATCTTTCATCTAGGGGTGAGCAAAACCGCTCGAGTCCCGACAACCGACCCGATCCCGACATAAACTGATAGTCCNATAATCGGGTTTTATCTCAAGATTATTAATATAATCAAGAACCTTAAAGTATTATTAAATTATCATTATAGAAACATTAAAGAGATAAGAAAGAAATATCACCTTAAAATGGTGAATCGGTGCACTTTGTTTCATAGATATCAAAGGGTATTTATACTACTATATTTCATTGTACATGTTACTATACGTTTCAACTCATGCAGTGCAATGCATAGATCCATTATTGATCTAATAAGGAAAAAGATGGCATACATAAATGCCCATGTTTTGAGGTGATGATTTATAACATTATAAAGGATCATGGTGCTGGACTTTAAAAGGATCATTTGTCTCCAGGTATTTCTCAGTTGGTGATGTTGATTAATTCAGAATTAAATTTTCAAATCCGTTCTGACGTGATGATAAACGATTTTTAGCTTGTCAAAGAGTTTATCTAATCAAAATTGATTCTCATATGGATTTGTCATTAATTTGGTCTCTTTCGTTCATGTTTCTATTTTCGGGCTTTAATGTAAATATCATGAAGATGTCGATGTTCGATGGTGAAGCTAATGATTGATGACTATGATGCTGCAGTTGACGAATGCCAAAAGTGAAGACGATGCAGAATGGGCGATGATGACGATGAAGAAAATGACGCTGGTGATGAGCGGAGATGCAGAGTGGACGACGATGATGATGAACAATGCTGTCGAGAATGATGATTAACAAAGTTGCAGTTGTTGCCGTTAAAAAGGAAAACTTGCAGAATGGACATATTATGATGTTGTTGATGATAAATTATGATTTCTTCATTTATAAATGGTGACGATGCATAAAAAATGGTGATGATGTCATGAAACATGATGCTAAAAAAACTACTCGTATAAAATAAGTAGAATTCATGATTCAAAAATAGTGAAACCAGAATAAATTTTAGATACACGTACGCTTCACGTTTAAGAATATATACTTTTTGTTTATTCTACAAGAACACATTTCACATGGTTCGAAAAGGACATTAATACCCCCATCAAATAATATATAATAACCCACAATCCGGTCTACCACATTCAGATATGAACTTCGTCTTCAATGGGGAGAATCTGGTGTCTCTTATTTGGTCCGCATAACACATCTCAAATCAAAAAAAGAAAAGAAACGCATGGTATTTTTGCCTCCATTCAACTAATACCAATTATTTTCTTCTATTTTAATTATATTTAATTCTATTTTTCCATGCGATTTTTGTGTTGGATGTGGAAGTGTTAAATTACTGGTTTGATGTCTGAACTAGACTCAAATGATTAATTTAATGTCGTAATAATTGACTGTTGAATATAATTGTTTGTAAAAGCACAATGATTATTGGTTTCTGCAGTAATATAGTATGGTGCTTGATAAATAATTGAATATGGTGTTTAAAGCTAAAAAGGGTAATGTTGTGGTTGATAAAGAGGTTGTTGTGTTTCAAATGTCAAGTTTCTAAATACTATATTTAAAACCTCAAAGAAACCCACGATTTAAAATTTTTGAACCAAACGCGCCCTTAGCTCATCGATTAATTATTTAATTTATATTTTGTGTTCAACCACCTAATTAAACACCCAACAAAAGTATAACATTTCTTTTAGGTATGATTTAATAAATGAATAAGAACAAGTCATTGACTCATCCCCATGTTATAAGTTGACTTGTAAGTGTCTTCTCTTAGTCTTTTTCTAAGGTAAATTGCTTCTCGATCGGGTCTATATAAGCATGATCTATTTTATGTACGTTCTAAAGCACCCCCTCATAAATTAAACTCACTTCTTCCTGATCAACATGAGTTCAGCTTCGGACGTTGAAGGCAATGTGAACAGTAGCATCATCAGCGGTGAATTTGAAACCAGGGAGTCATCAGCTCCAGGCTTTGAAACTAGGGGTAATAACAGCATGTTGGGAAATGATCGTGGGCTTAATCAGGACCCTTATGTTAATGGTCATCTTCCGTCTTACACGGATATACGGCCGCGAGGGAACTCAGTGGCTACTGTCACCCGCGTGTTGGGTACAACTGAGTACGGATCAGGCCCCGGTTTTGATGATATTGGTCCTAAAAACACATCTGAACCTGGCTTGGGTTCTCATACTACTACTTACAATAAACCTCCTGAACACAGCGCCAATCTTCATGAAAATACATCTGCTACTGCTAACACTACCACTCCGATGACTTCTGTTGATCCACATGACTATGTTGGAATCAGTTTGGTAGGAAAGAAGTTCAAGGTTGTCAACCCTGACGCATACTATGTCGAGAAAAATGAGAACTGATTTGATTTCTATTGTTAATTAGCATGTGTACTTGTATTGCTTCTGAGTTCATGTTGTGCTTGTATTGTAAAGTTGCAAATTACCTTATACTAACATTTAACAAAGGGAAATGTTTCTATTCCTCAACAGTTCATGAATAAAAGTTTTGTTTGTGTAAATTAAAAAGGCTCGATCAATTTAGTCAATGAGAAGTGGGTTGGAAAATTTCAACCAGTCTTCCTCCCTTCTTATAGAAACATCAAAGCATACACCCTCTAAAAACAACAACGAAAAAAAAAAAAAAAAAAAAAAAAAAACGAGTGAGCTGAAAACAACTTTCACGTCGCTCACTCAGTCCAACATACTTCGTCATTTATAAGTTTATATCATGTTATTGATTTTTCTAAACTAGACGAGTACCCGTGCATAGCAACGAGATTTTAAGCGACAGATCGTTTAGTGATAAAAAAAAGTTTATGGGCTATAAACAAAAAATAATAAAAGTTTGAAGATTTGGGAATTAAACATAATGTTTTGAAACCCGGTTCGACCCGGGTGGTTTAACCGATTGAACCGTTCAAGTCGAAAAACTGGTCGGTTTAAACAGAGTCAACCCGACAGGTTGGGTCGAAAACGGGTCAACCCACAAGGGTTTGAAGTGTCCCGGGTCAACCCGGTTTTCGATGTGTATTAATAGTTTCCTTTTGAAATATATGTTTTCAACATTTCCTTTTTCAGTTTCAACTTTTTACTTTTTACTTTTTGGTTAGCCGAACGGTGGCGCCACCGGTTCCCGGTTGAACCCGTTGGTCCGGTCCGGTTTTCAAAACTATATGTACTATCAACTTGTTAGCTTGTATGAAGCTTTGTGTGTTTTATTAATTTGTATAATGTGTATAATAACATTTACTTTTCATTTTAGGGTGTTTTAAAAATAACATTAATTAGTGTGTTTGATTATTTTATATTTTGGATTATATTATAGCTTGTTTAAATTGTAAATTGTGAAAATTTTATTATACTTTTTAGTAAAGGGTGTTTTAATTGGTTTTTTTAATATAGTAGATATGCTTTTAATTGGTTGTACAATGTGAATAAATTATTGTAGTTTAAGTAATGAGGTGTTTTAATAAGAGTATTAATTACAAAATACATTTTATCTCACCTTTGACTTTCAACATTTCACTTTTTAAGGTTTGGCTATTTTTCTTTTATATGTAGTATAGATATAATATTGAATTTTCATTTGATTTGTTTGTTGTGTTTAGTGGTGAAAGTATAAAGAAAATAAGATGGATAGAAAGTTGAAGATGATCATTTGTCAATTTTCACAAAATTTTAAGATAACCTTTTCACTGTTTAGATGTATCATTTCTGTTTCGTTTGCTAGTATACTTTTCGATCTGTATTATTTGTGGGTATTTAAGTATTTAGTGTATTTGGGTTATAGCATCCTCACATGTCTTCCATTAAAAATTTTATGTTTTTTGTAACTAATAACGTATGGTCTTGTAACTAATAACGTATGGTCTGGAAAGGACATACAAAACAAGTCCGGAATGAATCTAAGTCCGGAAGGGGCTTAAACCCCGGACACGGAGTATAAGTCTAAGCCTGGATACGAAATATAAGTCTTAACCTCGGACAGGAAGTATAAGTCTTAATCCCGGATATGAATTATAAGCCTTAAGCCCGGATATGGTTTAAGCCTGGACAACAACTCGATGACTACATTTTCTTGCCTTATGTTCTCGTTCTAACCGACGAACAAAATCTCAAATTCGGTTTGTAATTTTTATCTCATCGCTGCCTATATATGTATGAATTGCCTTGAGCCACCATGAAATCTATATATACGGATGAATAAAGAAGACAAGACTACCTTATTACTAGTATAAATTAGGCTAAGAAAAAAAAATCACTTTCTACATGATGTGGTCTGGTACAAATGAAAGGAAAAAATAAATTGTGTCTTGACCAAACCCACATCGAATTGTGTGTAAATGTACATGCATGAACACTACTATACTTTTTAATATGCTTACATGCATTGTGATAGTTCGGAGCAAAATCACCCGAAAACCCAACCGAACCGACAAACCAATCAAAATCGGGCTAAACCGAACCGATCTTATTCGGTTTGGTTTTGGTTTTGTATAATTATTTTAGTTTTGTCGGTTCGGTTCGGTTCAGGTCAAAACACATTTTTTCGGTTTGAAATAGCTAAACCGACCCGAACCGACCTTATTCGGTTCGGTTTTGGTTTCGATAGCTATTTCTCGGTTCATTTTTTCCTTCGTCAGTTTTCGGGTCGGGACGAGTTTTGTCGGTTCGGGCGGGTTTGACCCGTTGATCGGGCCTACATTGTGATGCCACTTTTGTTGCCTATGTATATACACACATGTGACTAGTTTTTCAACATATGCATGTGACTACTAAGTTGAATATCTTACTGCTATTTATGTAAGGTAATGTTCTCTAAATTTATGAATACTTTTTATAAAGGAGCAAAAACATATTAATATCGTTTGTTTAAGCTTTACCCTTACATTAACATAATTGATTGGCGCACTCATTTGTTTAATTAGGACACTCAATTGTGTGCATTATATAATTGTACATTATTTACAGTGGGCTTTATATGCTTGTATAGTGAGTGTCCTAGTCAAAATAGAGTGTGCAAATACCTCCCTTACAATAAGCATTGGTAAATCGTACATCTAAGTAATCGCATGAAAATAATTGCTTACTCTTCACTATTATTGTATTTTGATAAGTTTATATGAACTTATTGATCATATGTTGAGGGAAAAAGGGTACGAATCAAATGCACTTTGTGATTCGGCAAAGACTGTCTAATGGTCTAAGGTACTTTTAGTTTATGGCCTATGAGTATGAAAATATGTGATTTTGGTATGGTTGGTTTTTCCAAAAGAAAATTTACCTTTGACAAATGTGCTATTTTTGAGAGATACTTATTTTAATGCGTGTTGTACAAGTTTTCCAACTAAAAATATGTCTTGCCAAATGACACCTCATTTCTAGCATCTAAGGCGAGAGTAGCGTGAGCCGTCGGTAACCATGCATCACGTGGCAAGTGTTAGAATTTAATAATCTAGACTATCATATTATTAAGTATATCAAGTGGTCACATATGCAGTAGCGTAGGATCAATTATAACACATAATAGATTAACATAAATTAAATAAGAACGTACCTTTAGGTTCTAGCAAGAACAATAACCTAACTTTAATAATCATGAACAAGTGAAGAACCCTAATTAGGGTTTATATGGATCAATGATTAACCCCTTACCGTTTTGTTAATCGATCCCTTGATAATTACTATAGTGAGTAATTACCTCGTTCTTGTACACACAAACTATAACGAATAAAAGTGATTGCAAGATCAAACAAAACACTTGTGTTTTTATGAAAAACAAATCGACAAGAACCCTAGGGGTGTTTGTACGATCGGATTTAGGGAAGAAAAGAACAAGGAAAACTTTAGGGATAGTGTGTGTGCACGAAAGTTATGAATGCATGTCCCTAGGCCTTGTATATATACTATGTGTAACTTGGAGGACAAGTTTGGGTGGGTTAGGGTTACCCCTTACCCTTGTCGACCGGTTATGGAGTCCAAGGGATTCCGGATCCTTCTTGGCTCCTAGTTACATTCTAGTCCTTTTCTTTTCCTTTTAACGATAGTTAGTCCGTACACTTACTAACTAACAACCGTTAAGTCCGTTAAGTGTTTAAATAATTATATATATACACAACATTTAATATATACAATTATTATACTTTTATTCTCGTTTGTATTGCGTGCAATCCCAATGTCTCGGGTTCGATACTAGACATGCACATATTAATATTTATCCAAAATCCAACAGCTCCCACTTGGATATCTATTAATAGTGCAATGACATTGGTTGGCGTCTTGCAACACTCCAATGCCCCTAGTTCGACTCGAGCTAGGTTTCCTGGAAAAACCTTTAATGATTCATCATTATTATTATCCTTTTGTTTCTAATACCCCGTTAATAAAGATATGGATCTCAGTCATTCTTTAATTAACAATTCTGTTTCTCGTTGTTTATGATTGAACAAGATTACCAAAACATCTGAACGTATTCCAGATAGACTTTGGGCGTGCGCACGCAAACATCTTGTCAACCCTACGAGGGGCCCAGCAGTATTAAACTTCAAAACGAATTTGAAGGAACAAATTCTTTCTTGACTACAAGACTAACCCATGAACTTTGCAACACTTCTGAAAACAACCCTTATAACTACCAGTTACGGATAGCGGTAGATTGCTCCACAGAAATGCACTACATCCATGACACTTATCTGGCATCTCAAGTCTGAGGATAACTAAATTCATGATTTACTTACTGACAAGATCCATAAAGTAAAATCATGTAGTTGGGATAAGTCCTATATTCAATTCATTGAATATCATGTGAAATTGGTACGTCAATGCTTCAATATACTTTCAAGTATATTCTAACCAATACTCAGATTTGTCTTAGTTTAATGATATTCCTATATCATTAATTGACAATGGAAAATTTAGAATAACATAAGTTATTCACGGATTTAAACATGCAAATATAGGATAAATTATTAATGAATACCAACGTACTAAGTACTTTGATTCATTATAATTAATAAATTGCTTAATATCCTTTATCCAAATACTAAATAGATCAATGCATGATAATTCTAGTTAATGATATGCCTCATGTCATGTCAATCATACTTGTTGACAAGGCATAAATCAACTAACTTTGATCTATAATAATTTTGAAAATACTAATTTCAAGAATTCAATTATTGAAGTTCTTGTATGTGAGCATCCAACTATTTTGATATAGTCACATAATATTTTATAAATGGTGTGATATCCTCAACCACCAATTTATGACAATCAAACTTTCAAAAATTTCAAAGTTTATAGCATTCTAATTCTTTAATGTATAATGCAACTATGCTCTTAGTTGAGCACAACTAGTTCATATGGCTATAAGGATAAAATCCTTACATGACCAGTATTGAGTGTCGTCTCAATTAAACCAGCATCATTGTTTACAACCACAATATGCTATTTAAAATCCCGTAACTTAATATTCATTGTGTAATGCTTGATGCCTTCCAATCTTTCAAGATTTATTGTCGGCTATAACAATTACGCAACAATTTGCTATATTGTTTATACTTAGAATTTAGGAGCAATTCCAGGTTGAGGATCGTTATTCTAAGTCCAAACATATTCCATTAGAATATACATTACACAAGCTATCACACATCTTTTATTTACCACACATGTTTATTAAATAATTAACTTTAGTTCCAAGGTTGTATGTTTTATTTTTTAAATCATCTAAGTAAATTTTCATTCCAAAGTAAGACTTAACATTTTTACTTATATGGAATGTTACTTCTTATATGTTATAAAACATATATGATTTAGTAAATCAAACATAATACTCCCACTAGCTTTCAGGAATACTTAGAAATTATCTTATTTCAATTATAAATCAAAACATAGATTTAATAATTAAACATAAGAGTATCTCCTAGATGCTTGTATTTATCCATTCATGGATTATTGCCCTTTGTACACTTCCAAAGACTTACTTTGAATTCATAAACTGCTTTTGATTACTTATCGTCCTCGCTCAAGTAATCATTCAAGAAAGAGTTTTGATATTCATTGTCAAATTTCATAGTCATAAAATATGACAATTACCATCTTTGTATCTTTAATGTTCTTAGGAAAGAGTATTCAATCATAGTTAATTGCTTAAGTATGATTAATAATCTTGTCATAAGATATACATTAAGATATGTGTACAATTTTGTCCATATGAGTTTTAACAAAGATTTAAACCACTAGGGTTACATTATCTTTGAATAAACTCATCATCATTCTCTAACTATTAAGAATTAAGATAAACCAAATTTTCAAACTTTGATTATCTTCATGAACAGCATCTATAACATTCATAGTATGAGTAGTTTACCCAATTCATTATTTGATAATACTAAATCATATAATCCTTAGCATATTAATCAAATATCTAAGATATCCAAGTGGATCTACGAATAATAATTCCATCATCTTGAGGTTTATCATTTACATGTTAAGCCTCATCATGATTTTTACTAGTGTGTTTTAGAAGATTATGTATTTTGTAATAAACTCCCACTTGCCTTTATTAATATATAGACCATCTATAAATACTTAGCAATTAGAGCAACAATCCAATTTTTCTCTTTTTGGGATATTACAAATACACATTGAGAGTTCCTGACATTCTTTTGTTAATATCCTATACATAAGTAGCTTAACAAACTCAGAACTCCAATTTAAGACTTAATGTGATTCATCACATTTCATAACGTCTTATTAATCTTCTAGGAGTCTAATTGAGTATATTCAATCCGTACTCAATTTCTAACCTTGATAACTTTTGGAAGAAAAGAAGTTATAGTTATCTTTAATCAAACAATACCAATAGAGTTTAATTCTCCTAACTGAACACACCAAAACTTGTGGTATTTCATTAGGACTCATATTGTCAGACAATCTATCAATATGACAGATAAACTTATATCTTTTAGCTTGTCTATTTACCAATTAAATCAACTTAATGATGAAATAAAATTTCCAAGCCTTTTTGCATGCTTTATAACCCAAGTACTTATTAATCAAGTTACTTCATGTTCATGTTTCAACAAGAAGACATAAACCGTTATTAATCCCATTACACGTTATTAATCATTGATCAATTCAATGACTTCTTGTATATGTCTTAATTAAAAAACATAACAAGCTAACGTCTTACTTTACATTATACTAAGCCTTGCATAAAGACTTCATGTTTATAACTATACAATAAAGTATAAACATGTATAACTAAAGTAATCATGAACACCATCATTTGGTTTCAATAATATTTTCAAGTTAACTCACTACTTCATTTATTTATGTCATTCTAAGAATACATAAATATTATATTTGAAGTTGTCTTATTGACACATGTTCTAATAGAAGTCTAATTTAGAAACAGTAAATTATCCATGTAGGTCTCACGCATACATGGAAATTCACCTTGTTGTTGGAATTTAGTCTGCGTCTCACGTTTACTAAATTTCAACACCAAGTATTTTCTTAGATTAGATGTGTATTAGAATGTAAGTCTCTTACTTTGCAGTCAAGAGAATCCTTTAAATCATATTCTTATGTGTTGTACCTTGCACACAATAAAGATTTCTCCCACTTGTGCATGGAACAACACCATGTACCATATAAACAATATGCATGCGTTTGTTAATATGAACAATATGATTTGTGTCATTAGCATAACTAGTAGATATATAGTTACTCAATCAATCAAGGAAACGTTCATGACTATCCTTGAAAATATTAGTGTCTATATTTTGGAAAGTAATTATCTTGAGATATACAAAAGATAATCTGAGTTACAATCAAGACAATAAGTCTTGTAACTCCCACTGAATTAGAGAACATTACAATAATCTCTTATTCAGTAATAGGCACACAATACTCCCACTGAATTTGACAACATTATAAATGTTTCATAATCAGTGATAGAAAATAGTGTGCTATTTACTTTCCTACATCTTTTGAGAAAACCCATTCGCAACAATTATATAGGTTCTAAAAGAATGTATTCTACTATGTAAATGTGATTCATCACATTCCAAACTATTAACTTGAAAAAACTAGGCATGCAATTTCATCCTGAATAGATCTACCATTCCAACAATTGTATGTAGTATCTTTAAATGGTCAAAGCATAACAACTAGATAAAATTGCTAGTTTGTCTTTTACCATTTTGCGGTAATTTGTCTAGTTTCTATTTTAATAACTCATAAAGTGCAAATCAGCTTACTATTAAAGATTGCTATGAGTTATTTATTTAGAAAATAGACAATTCTAATTATCCTATTATACCTTCTCATTCATGAAAAGGATTAGGATTAAGTCTCACACTTCTCTATATGGAAAGAAGACTATGTTTATTCTCTTCGTAAAGTTGATCCTAACCAAAAACCCATACGGGTGTAGATCAATTTACTTGTGAAAAGAATAACTCGTGTTTACGGTTCAATGTTGCATTAATACATTTAAAAGAATTTGCAAAATTCAAGTTTTAGTATTATCGATAATCAAAATTTTCAAGAAAACAGAATACCCATGGATATATTCATATAACCAACATAGTTTCTTGAAAACCTAGGATCCAACTTTTCATAATTTCACTACGTCAGTTGATCTGCCATATAGTGAAAGTACAAAAGATGGTAATCTGTCGAACAATAATTGGCAAATAATTTTCCAATTCCTAGATCATTATGGGATTTACATCAAATTGATTCATCAATTTGCAATGTAAGCATGTTTCATCCCATCTCATGCCGTAAGTTCTAGGTCTCACGCATCAACTTACTTAAGTCGTCTAACTTAGAAACTGCAAATTCTCCATGTGTGGTCTCACGCACACTCGGAAATTTGCCTTGTCATTAATCTTGGTCCAGGTCTCACGCATACCCAAAATTAACTTCAAGTGTTCCTTATAGTTAGATGGCATGTAACTTAATTTTTATAGGGTATTTAATTTTGATGTGTCAATCAAAACATGTATAAAGATGCATGCACTCATCTTTATGACATAAGTTTTCAAAACAATTTTTAATTACCAATTAGCAAGATAAAGTTAAAAGCTTTTGTTTGAGGTATTGGGTTCACCAATTAGAGAAGAACCATCAATTATCATCCACCGAAGTGGAATTGAGGTAAATCACCCTTAAGATGATATTGTACATCCAATGGTGATGTAAGTAACGTCTTTAACAAAGACATTAGTGCATGGAAACCAAAGGTAGACTCTAGGCTCTTTCCAAACCTTGTTTCCATCACTATGAATTAGCTAAAAAAGACTTACTTGCACAACCATATGTACAAAACATCAATCAAACACAAAGTTTATAACTTTCATCTTAAAACATATTAAAAACTATTACAATACAAATCTCGTCGCGAGGATGCATTTAACGCATTATGGCATGTAAGGCCAACCCCTAAGAATGACACATAAGATTTCGTAGTGTAAAGTTCTTAATAATAATTATGTTTCACCATTATTAGTCCAATTTATTTTCTTTTTGAAAATTACCCTTTTATGCTTACAACATGTCAAACAATAATCACATGAACAAGTAATTATAAAAGAGAACAAATAGTCAACTAATAATCAAACAATTATAAGGTGAAACAATTTGCCACATGCATTCTTGATTAGATAAACCCTAATCAAATCAATTCTAGGTTTTCATATGCATATAATTAACTAAAGCTTTCACTTTGCACTAGTGAGCCACATCCATCGAATAACCGATTGCGTAAGCTAGAGTCAATTATACACCACATAGCACGTAAATAGATTTTATTACAATTGAGGTCTTCCCCAATTTTAGATCTATCTAAATAAACATGTGTAAACTTGTTCTAACAGTTAAACAATTAATCCAATCCATGACTAACATGCATGTTTCGTCATGGATTCATGCATAAGAATTTATCACATAGTTCACATAAACACGTTGCAAACCTAGGGTTTCTAATCCAATTAAAGAAAAAATTAAACCACAAACCCTAATTAGGGTTTTATGGAAATCGTACCCCCCCAAATTAATAGGGTTAGGGTTTTGTAATTTTTAAGCCCTAGATCCATGGAACATGTCTATCTCAAACATTAATCAATTAGGTCACAAGATACGTTCAATTAACACATAAACTTGTTAACGACCTAGGGTTTCTAATAAAATTAATATTTAATCCACAAACCCTAATTTAGATAAAGGAGTGATCGCCCCCCCCAAAAAAAAATTTAGGGTTTCAAAATTTTACAAGCCCTAGATCTCAAAACAATCTTAACATGTATCTAAAACATTAAAGATTCGATTTTTATGTGTTTTATGTAATCAATTACATGTTATAGCAAGCTCGTGATACCACTGTTAGAATTTAATAATCTAGACTATCATATTATTAAGTATATCAAGTAGTCACATATGCAGAAGCGTAGGATCAATTATAACATATAATAGATTAACATAAATTAAATAAGAACGTACCTTTAGGTTCTAGCAAGAACAAGAACCTAACTTTAATAATCATGAACAAGTGAAGAACCCTAATTAGGGTTTATATGGATTAATGATTAACCCCTTACCGTTTTGTTAATCGATCCCTTGATAATTACTATAGTGAGTAATTACCTCGTTCTTGTACACACAAACTATAACGAATAAAAGTGATTGCAAGATCAAACAAAACACTTGTGTTTTTATGAAAAACAAATCGACAAGAACCCTAGGGGTGTTTGTACGATCGGATTTAGGGAAGAAAAGAACAAGGAAAACTTTAGGGATAGTGTGTGTGCACAAAAGTTATGAATGCATGTCCATAGGCCTTGTATATATACTATGTATAACTTGGAGGACAAGTTTGGGTGGGTTAGGGTTACCCCTTATCCTTGTCGACCGGTTATGGAGTCCAAGAAGGGATTCCGGATCCTTCTTGGCTCCTAGTTACATTCTAGTCCTTTTCTTTTCCTTTTAATGATAGTTAGTCCGTACACTTACTAACTAACGACCGTTAAGTCCGTTAAGTGTTTAAATAATTATATATATACACAACATTTAATATATACAAATATTATACTTTTATTCTCGTTTGTATTGTGTGCAATCCCGAGGTCTCGGGTTCGATACTAGACATGCACATATTAATATTTATCCAAAATCCAACAGCAAGAGCATTGGAAAGGTTCGGTGAAATGCGGGCCCAAATAAAACAGATACGTTATATCTTTTGTGTGAAAAAAAAAAAAAAACCTACCTCATTTTACCTATAAATACTTCCTAAAATTGCACTATTTTCAAACAAAAATTCACCATTACTTTCAAACTCTTTTATTTAATACACCCTTACTCAAACAAAACTTATTATGGAGGATACAAATTCTGAAACAATAATGCTCGAGGAAGAGGGAGAACAAGAAGTTATTAGTCGAGACATGACGTTTTTAAGCAAGTTGTCGTTTATTATTAATAGACGAAAACCAAAATGATCGAAGAGAACAAACGTAAACTGAGATTATTTTGGTGCACATGATCGTTTAGTCGAGGCTTATTTTAGTGCGAATCTGATGTTTTCAAAAGATACTTTCAATGAGAGGTTTCGAATGAGTCGAAGGCTATTCGCATGGACAGTTGAAGAAATATGACTTCATAATCCATTCTTTGCTAATACCACTGACGCCATCGGAAGACTAAGCATTTCCCGTTGATGAAGTGCACCTTCGCAATTCGTCAATTGGCATACGGCACCGTTCCTGTACCCTTGATGAATTTTTGTTGTTGGGTCTGAAAATGTAACACCCCCAAAATCTGATACAGCCGAAGACTATTCAAGCTTTCGGGGTGCTACGGGGATTGGTATTCAACACAAGTCATAAAAGAACGAGATAAAGTAAACATAAGTAAAACACAACCAAAAGGGGTTTTGAGTTTACATTCATCCCAAATTTATCCAAAGTAAGGCCCAAAAGTAATAAACGTAGGTCCACAAATACATATCAGAGTTTTAGAAAAATAGATCCTTAGACCGCGTTGCCAAGCCAAGCCTCCAATCCAAGCATCCAAAATCATAACTTAATTACGCTGAGAAAACGCGCTAAAAGTCAGCTTTCGCTGGTGAGATCATAGGTTTATATTTATCATTAAATCAAGTGGACATATTCGCAAAACGCTTGCTAGCTAGACTAGGCATCGCGGATAACCTCCGCATCAAAACCCTATAGGGGCACCCTACAGGCAACAAAGTCCCATAGGGCCTATAGGCGACCAATCTCGAAGATAACCTCTGCATCAAAACCCTATAGGGGCACCCTACAGGCAACAAAGTCCCATAGGGCCTATAGGCGACCAAATTTCACGGATAACCTCCGTATATCAAACTCCTATAGGGGCACCCTACAGGCAACAAAGTCCCATAGGGCCTATAGGTAACCAAATCTCACGGATAACTTCCGTATATCAAAGTCCTATAGGTGCACACTATAGTCCTATAAATCCTAGTTCTATAGCATAGCAGGTTTTAAATAAAAGGCGATAAAAGTCCACATAAAACATTTTGCACGTTTCTCACCCCAAGTATTGAAAACAAAGTTCAAGAGTAAAAGTGGGGCTATGACTCACCTCAAGTCCAGCAAACAGCATAAATAGCAACAGAAGCAATGAAAGTATCAACTTTCTGGCAACGACGACTACTGACTCGGCACTACCTAATAATAATATCAATACGCCTCAGCATAAATCTCAAATAAATATTTCCAAATCCCGAACGTATTCCATTTCATTTTCCGAAAATCTCTTTCTCATATCCGTTTTAGTGTTTGGTATCCTTGTGTGTGTGTGCTGTGTCGACTCAACCAAGCTCGAGTGAACTCACGCTTCCAAAGAACTCCACCAAATAAAACCACAACAATACACGTGACAAGTTCTTATGGTCTACTAAGTCATTAAATAAAATTGTCAAAGCTTATTTAACTAGTCACCCCAATAAACTTTACAATGTATCCATCTTACTTATTCCTCCAAGACTACATCACAGCCTAAGGGTCGTAGGATATGTTATCCATTATTAAATCTTTCCGACATACTTAACGAGTTCTCACTAGATTCGTTAATTACATAAGCTAGATGTATTAATGCCACATATCCGTGACTCGCAACTAAATACACAATGCTTAGTATCTAGGGAAAATCCTAGTCTTGCGTGCACTCGAAATTTATAATAACTCTAGTTAAAAATGTTTATAAAAGAAACCACTACATTTTATTTGAAAATATTACCTTTCTAAATAATAAAGTTTCCGTTAAATATTAATTCACTTTTAATTCGCTAATTAATATTTAACGTTAACATTTGTATTATTTACTCATTACTTATAAGTATATACAATTTCTTATATATACTTATAAATTTTTATTGTCAAATTTATTTATTTACGAGTGATTATTTATTTCGAGCTCACGAGTCCGAGTCATCACTCTCGGACTATTAACATCGTCTAAGTCCAAATATACCTCATAATTTCATGTTACGGCTTTGTCGGAGTCAACCGTGACTAGAAAGTCAAGATAACTCCGACTTTGCACAAAGTTCACAAGCTATATCCACTTCAATAGAAACCAATCCGGCCGAAACAAATCCCACGGCTCCATAATCTTTTAACCAAACCCGAACCTAGCTTTACCCTTAATCCAACATCAGTTAACAACAAATCAACAACAATCTAAAACCAAACTCCAACAACCTAATCTTAAATCCACACTCCAATCCATTCGGCCCAACAAAATCCGAACCCAAAACAGCAACCACAAAAGTAATAACGAGAACAACAACAAGAACCATAAACAACAAGAAAGAAACATCAGGAATACCGTGAGCATAGGCCCACGGTTTGCTTCAACTCGACAACAACCAACATATCACCAACAATAACTAATCTAGCCTAGTCTCGGCTCCACACCCCACTCGGTACCGAATCACATCCGAATCCAAAATCAATTAACCACAAGATATATAGCAGCAACAAGATCAAAACAACCAAAAAAACATCAAAAATAAGTTGAGCCGTGAGCCTAAGCTCACGGTCACACTCGACACACATATGGATACCAAACTAGGTTCAAGTCACGTTTTTATTTAACAAAAACCATTTTTCCAACATGTTTTCACCCCGAATCTAGTCAAACCCAACAAAAGTAAGCCTTAGCTCACGGATTTTAAACCCACACCGAGACACAAGCGTGTGTGTCGGTGTTACTTACCTTTTTGACCTCAAAAGTACACGGATCTACAAAAAGGAACAAAGATGGTGGTGATTTGAGATGACTATGGTGATGATACGTGATGTTAACGAGGGTTTTGTGGCGCGTGGTCTATATGGGCGTGAAGAGGATGAAATAAGGAATGATATGGTGGTGGCGGTGAGTGGTGGAGAACGGCGGTGAGGACTGTGGTGGCCGGCCAAGGGTGGCAGCTAGGGTTTGTGATTAGAGAGAAGAGAGAGATGAAAAAGATGATTAGATTGTGGGTGTGTTTGTTTGTCAGGTTATACACAAGGACCATTTATTCATTTTACTCTAAAAAAAATAAAACCAAGTAATAATATTTAGGGGGAGGGGCCGGTTTTAGCTCAAGGGACCATTCGTGTATTTCTTTAAAAGTTTCCCGACACTCACTTCCCGAACTCATTTTTGTTATAAAAAATCCTCAACACGCGTTTAAAGATACGTCCTCATCTTTAAATAGATTTTCCACCAAACATAATTATAAATACGTCTCTATTTATTTTTATTTCAAAAAATATATACATACATCACGTATTATTAGGTTTCCTAGTGCCAGAGTTGAAGTAGTGCCTACACTAACGTCAACTGAACACGATAATTCACAAAATCAACTCTCAATTCCCAAAATTTCTGGAAAATCATTTCAATAAAATTAACGATCCGTTTTAAATAATTAAAACGACTTTCAAATCCGGTTCTCAAATTTACCAGTTGTCACATCCTCCCAGCCTCAGAAGAAACCCATCCCGGGTTTCACTTAAAGTTACTCGTCATGATCAAACAGAAACAAAATGGATCCACAGAATTTCATCATCACAATCACCACGTGAGTGAAGGGCTATCGCAAAATTTCCAACAAGCTCAAAGACATCGATATGACTTGGCTTAGATCGCCAGATTTTTCACGCATAGGATTTCAACGAGCTCGTCAAAGGAGTTTGGCGTTCATCATCATAGAGCAGAAAATTTCCGGATTCGCAGTGGCAATCTCTGCCGAAAGTGTCTTTCCAGACTATTCGTCACAAGTCTTGTGGACTTTGCCAAGTCCCGATGCCATAACGAGTATCACAACTTCAAATTCTAACGAGATTTATTAAGCGAAACAGAATAGCAGAGATTAATTTCTCATGTTTACTCAACGTATTCCACCATCTCTTGGTGATACCTTAATCATCTTCGTTCCCTACCTTTGGGATTTTAATATTCATTTCAACGGTCTCACGAATGAAAGTTAATATGGCGAACTTGCTATCTCCAATTCCGGTTCAGCGAGAGTTATGTCGACGTATTCGACCATAACGAGTCCTGAACGGTATAATCTTGACGCCAGGTTGTTTTCATCAACTTAGGAAAGTTTGGGGAGAGTCGGATGTCTCTCCCAGCCTCTTCTCAAAGTTACGACATTAGCTCGAAGCTTCATCTTTGACATACAACGTTTCTCTTACTTTGACCATCGGTTTGGGGAGGTTATGTATCGTTCCTATTACGACTCGTCCCCAAGGTCATCGGTAGAGATTTCCAGAAACTCAGCATATTAATCGCAGTCCACTATCGAGTAACCTATTTCGATGGAATAAGCCTTCCCCATCTTCGAGCAAAATCACCGAAACCTTAAACTACGCAACAACTTGATTTTAGCTTAATCTCGCAACTCATCAAACAAGAACTGTCACGAGATTAGACCGTGTATCAAGTTGTTGATAAAAAGAATTTAACGTCTTTGATGATTTGGCTCAATTCAGGAATTGCTCAAAACAACCGAATAGGTACCTACAGCTAAAAGTCAGTGTTCATCAGGCGGTCTTAATGTGCGTACTTCTTGCTCGACTAAGAGTGTCGGCAATAACGTCTTCTTTTTCCCAGATAATAGCAAATTTGCAGTCATATTCACCAGGTAGTTCTACCTAGCGAGTCTACTTTAACGGTCCGCTCTTTATGATTTAAAACATATTGTAACCATATAGTTAGTGTATATCATACACTTCGCGCGCCACAGGTGTGGTTTTCCACGGATTCCGTGTGCCATTACAATTGCATCCGGTGTTAACTCAGGAGTGGTGTAGCTCTTCTCGCATGTCTCGAATTGACGAGAGGCGTGAGCTACTTTCTTCTTCATTCATATCGAACCATTTCACCAATCTTCTATACGATGTAACACCATTCGCAAGTTTACCTATGCTATCTTCTGATACAGCCAGGTTAGGTGTACGATACCGCACCTACTTCCAAATTCAAAATGCTTCTTCTTCGTTTTCTCCTTAGTTACCATTTTCCTATCCCGGTAGGAATAGTACGAAGAACTCAATTCTTAACACACTACATTTCAACATAACCCAGGCAAATACAATTCTCATGACTACGAAGTCAAACAGTCAAAATTTTAAACTTTTGGTATGTGCTTATTCACATACCTTTTATTCACCATTATTAGACTATTTTAGACCAAAAACTAACGCGAAAAGCCATAGATATCGTGTTTTTGTGTTTATGACTGTGCAGGTATGGATATTGCTAAAACATCACAAAATGCAACAGAAAAGCCCGAAAAGAGCACGAGATGTGGAAAAGAGTCTAGAAGCCGAGTCAAAGTTGATATTCACTCAAGAAAAGCCCGTGACGAAGTTTTCATTACTTAAAGGCTCGAGAATATGAAAGAAATACTTAATCGAAGAGTGAAGATGATTATCTTATATAAGCTTCCCAAATTCGAGCAAGTGATCACTTTTATATCATTGAAGACTTTTGGAAGACTTGTCAACACATTCCTCAAGATTACAAGGACTTAAGTTTACTTTTTAGAAGTTATTAGCTAGTATAATGAAAGTTTATGTGTCATTTCATGAACTTATAAGAATTTAGGGGGCTTGATGTAAAAGGAACCCACCCATGGAGTCCTTAAATACCACCCTCAACCTCATTTTTGAGGTGGTTAATTTTGATTTAGTGGTTAGTTTTTAGTAGTTTTCTAGTTTAGCTTATTTTCATGTAATGTTTTCTTAATGCAAAAGTTTTCTTTCAAGACTTCAAGCTTTTTACTTGCTTATTGTATTGCTTATTTACCTTTACTTCATTGCTTTTCATCTTATTATTCAAGCATCTTTCTTCTACTTTGATTCAAATAAGCTCACAAAAGTTGCACCACCTTTGCATGAAAGCTTATTTCGTGCCTTATGATCATGAGTTGGGCTTATTTGGGTTTTGGTAGCTTGTGAGAGCTTTGGTACGTTTTAGTTTGGCTTATTTAAAAGTTTTCATAAAGTTTTCTTTAGCTTATTTGTCATTTTTATTGCTTAAAAGTTGTTTACATGTTACAAGCCCTAGAATTGGACTTGAGCCTATTTAAGCTCGTAAAGCTTGTAAAAGCTTCTTTTGAATCCTCTAGAGTGCTTATTAATGAGTAAACATTAGTTTCTTTTGAGTCCTTAAGCTTAATTTACGTTAAAAATTAGTTCTTTTTATTTTAGCGTGAGTCTCTAAATTTTACGTAATGATTTCTATAAAATAGGTTTTAGCGAATAGTGTTTTCATTTTAGGTTTTTGCGAATAAGCAAATTTTCCAAATAGCGAATAGGATTTTTATTAAACTAGCGAATAGGGTTTTTATTAAACGAGCGAATAGGTTTTTTGTAAAAACTAGCGAATAAGAAAAAATAGTAGCGAATAAGAATAAATAATAGCGAATAGGAAAAAATATAGCGAATAAGAAATGGAAAAAAAAGTAGCGAATAAGAATTTTTAATAAATAGCGAGTAAGGATTTTTCTAAAATTGCGAGTAGGCTAGAAAATAAATAGCGAATAAGGTTTTCTTATTGCGAGTACGGTTTAGTGATTTTTGTTTATTTTAGCGAATATGGTTTCTTGATTCAAGTTGCGAATATGTGTTCCAGTGTTCATTGCGAGTAAGCAATTTATTTACACTCCATCGTTTATCGAGTGGAGTTTTCTTTTAACGTTTTCGTACCGTTACTCTGTCGAATTTTCGTTAAATCTTTTCAACTTAGTTTATTTCTCTTTCACTCATTTTATTTTCTTATTTCAACTTTCTTTTAGTTAATTAAAAATACAAAAACATTTTCTTTATTTCTTTCGTATTACATTTCTTTTACTTATTTCTTGAACGTATGTTTTCTTTAATTATTAATTTTATCTCTCTTTGTTCCGTTCTTTACTTTATTTAAGTTTTCAATTAAGTTCTCGTAGTATAATTAAAACAAAATCAAATCTTTTAAAAATCTCATTCATAACACATAACTCACGACTTGAGTAACTTGATCAATTTCACCGCTCGTTGGGACAACGATACCTAGTGGTTCTTGCTTTCATAGCTAGTTCTGCGACGATCAACTTTGTTCTCAAAGCAGTTAGTCTATTGCTATTCCTTCTCAAGCAGACTTAGGGTTATCCCAGGCGTCCTTCGGGCTTATCCCTACTTCTCGAGTAGTTTAGTTCATTATCATTGGCTACTAACACAGCTTGACCACTTAAGGCTCCCGTACACTATGAAGGCGTCTGAGGTACTGGTTAATCGACAGGCCTAACCAGAGGTTCATAAGTCATAACGGCGTAACACAGTCTTCGGGATCCTCCTTTCCCGGATCATTGCTGGTGATGGTATTCCGATCATGGATCGATTCCTCAACTAGTCATTTGAACCTTAAAGCTGATCAAGAGGTTCGGTTTTCTGAAAAGGGCGTCGGTTCTTCACCGTGGTTGGCTCATCATCACATTCTAAGTCCAAGTAGTTTGAGTCTTAACCAAAAGAGGTATAAACGTAATGGGTACAACCTTTTCATTAGTTCCTCCATCACTAAGCAAGTGTACATCCGTTTCCACTAACAGTCGACTAGTCCCAATGGTATTCTTACTTGTCAATGCATAGGGTAGAATCATGTAGAATGGCATTGATTGCTACCTGCAATCGATCTGTCGATTCGGCATCTCCTCTAGTATCCATCGCAAAGAATATGGTTATGAACCAAGTATAATTCGTAGTAGTGTTTGACATGCTTGCTACAAGTAACTATGCCTCTTATCCGTATACGAAGTCACAAAGTATCCGGTAGCTGTTCAACTCAAAGTTTTGTATAATCATCGGCGAAGATTCTTGGGTAACGGAGTAGGTAGAGTAGCGTGGAACGCTATGCGAAGGAGTCATTTCTCGAGAGTAGGTGGCGTACCGTATCTTCTTCGGATCGAAGTGCAATGTCGGTCAGGTCGAATTTCATAGGATGGAAAAGAGATAGAATCAATTTGAAATGCAAAATTTCAGGCATAGGATGAGAAACTTAATTCTCGGTAAAGGTTTAAGCAACCATCCCAGCATAACATGATCCCTACCCGAATTATACATAGGTGGCCAGTCTTTGTATAATTAAGGTCCAATGATGTCATGCTAAGTTTAGTTACAAGAGAATAGATAGTAAACATTTTGTGGGTTTATGGAAGGATATGACGATAGTGACGCACATAGCTGATTCGTGACGCATAGTTAAGAAGGTGACGTCGAGTAATTCGTTGGATGACAGCTAAAACGAAAGTGCAGCGCATAAGTCTCATCACACGGGACAGTCATTCCTTGACGCCTCATTTTACTCTTGGTATCTTCTTACTTCTTGATTATCCTTTGTTATCCTCCATTTCCTCGGCTCCGCAACTTCCACTCTTCCACAGTTCTCAACACACTTTCATGTAGTGATCCTTCTTTCTTCATATAACATATGCGACACTAGCCGTCCGATCCGACCAGGAGGTTGTCGGAACCAATGCATGGGTCTTAGATCTACAGTCCCTGCTAAGTGTCCAAACTACAACTCTTACGACACGTCTCAGCACACCAACCAGAGTGATGAACCTTATAATTGTCACACTTAGGTTAATTCTCAGTGCGTCTCAAATTTCCTCCAGCTTTTGATAACATAAGCCTCCACGGCCTCTTGTCGTCTTTCTGGTTTTCTCTTACCTTAGCGAAATCTTCTCATTTCCTCTTGTTTTTCGCTTTCTCAGCGTCATCATCACCAAGCCTTACTCCTTACCATTTCAGGGCACAACTAGAATAACTCAAAGAAGCGGTGAGTATAGGTCTGTAGGTCGGTACCTCTCATCTTGTGGGTCCAGAACTCGACTTCTCGTTCCTTGAGTGGTCTTCCCACTACCTTTTATTTTCAACCACTTCCCTGGTTGTATCTCATCCCATTAGATATTCAAAGTACTACGAAATGTAGCTGGTCACGAGGTAATCATGTCATCCTCGTTAGACGGGCCAATCCATCAATATAGTGCTCTATCTTGAGCTGTTCAGCATGAGCTATCTCAAGTCACCATAGGGACAGCTCCCCGAAATAGCGACCTGATTCGGCATGTCGATGCCGTTCGCCTTACAATTCCATATTTTGATCTCCCACTTTCTCGCTTTGCCATGATGGCAACAATCCCCAACGTAATCGTCTTAAATCCTCCTCCTCAATACCTCGAATAAGTTGTTTTAATATCGTCAGATCAGAGATTACTATTTCGTCCCACAGTGTTTACGAGACATATTTGTCTTCTCACAATTACCAATTCGAAATACGATTTCAATCTTTTCTACCCAACGTTCTAGAGCAACAACCTCTCCGATCTCGCCCTTCCAATAGACATACAACTTCGTAACTCCTCATACGTTCCCTTACGGGCATCGTTTTGGTGGATGGGCGATTCGTATCGGTTTTGTGTCTCGGTCACTCATTTGGCCACTTAACTGCTCCATGCATGCTCAACTCACCTTAGCACGTTTTGGCAAGACCTGGTTGTTGGTAGTTTAGTTCATAATGACTAGAGGTTGTCCACGTCCTGTGCTAATAGCTGCAACAAGTCGTGTCTGCGTGGTCCTACTAAGTCTCGTTTCGGGGCTATTAATCTGTCCCCACGGGCAATCAACGAACTATACGATTCGAATATCGGGATAACATCGCACAAAAACTTTGCTCCTCGTCGTTAAAGGAATGAACTTCAAACACGATATCAAGAATACTATCCCACTCAACGATTGTAGGTTCCCGCTCCACCTAGTAAACAGGTGCTTGGATTCATCGCACATCGGGGTTTGGAACGAGGTTCCCGCAAGCTCAATGCGAGACTAATGAATAGTCACCGAGGTTATAATGATAAACAACACAACTAATTCGTAAACAAAACTTCCAATTAAGCACGGTCATTCAATGTCGATGCAAGATCTTCCAAATTTCATCAACGGCGAATCGAAGCGGCGTTAGATGATGATGGTAGCTATTTAAGGAAACGAGGTTATCTACCCGATAACCTTTCGGTTTAGAATTCACAACAATCAAATCCATAACTATTCACACTCTTGGCGTAATAGTTTTTAAGATGGTTTCTTAGACGACGCTAGATGGCGTTTCAGAACAACAGGACGAATGTCCGATCTCAGCATTAACTAATAACAAATATGACGGAAACATATGGATATGTTACCGCTCTAGAATCGAATAGTGAGGATTGGATAGGGAGGATACACAGTCTATGACAACGGTAAATAATTATCATATTCAGGGCATCACACACAATCTACGAGTCATAAGGGTGGGTCATACGCTAATAAATTTCCACCGCCATACTTATCGGCCCAATTGGGTTCGTCAACCCAAGGGGTCCGATAACTATTGTGGTTTGGTTTATTAACGTTAAACCAACCCGGAACTCAAACCATAATCAATACTTCTTATAATTTCCAAGACACATCAATCATATCGCAATCATATAAATCACCCCATGAGCCGCCCTCTACAAGGGTCTCATATAATAATTCACATCATATCGTCATCTCATAATATCTCACATATAATATAAGATGCTTCGGCTTGGTGGGCTGGCGGGCGTTGGTCGAGGATCGCTTTCTATAAAAATCAGTTATAGTTTAGGTTTTTATTACCTAGTTCTCTATAACCTGGCTCTGATACCAATCTGTAACACCCCCAAAATCTGATACAGTGGAAGACTATTCAAGCTTTCGGGGTGCTACGGGGATTGGTATTCAACACAAGTCATAAAAGAACGAGATAAAGTAAACATAAGTAAAACACAACCAAAAGGGGTTTTGAGTTTACATTCATCCCAAATTTATCCAAAGTAAGGCCCAAAAGTAATAAACGTAGGTCCACAAATACATAAAGATTAGGTTCGTTGGAGTTTGGTTTTAAGATTGTTGTTGGATTTGTTGTTAAATGATGTTGATAAGGGTAAGCTAGGTTCGGGTTTAGGTTCAAAGATTATGGACCGTGGGATTTGTTCGGC
>LBNU01024298.1:53767-86370 GCA_014162995.1 Artemisia annua | reverse complement strand
ATCAACAACAATCTACAACCAAACTCCAACAACCTAATCTTAAATCCACACTCCAATCCATTCGGCCCAACAAAATCCGAACCCAAAACAGCAACCACAAAAGTAATAACGAGAACAACAACAAGAACCATAAACAACAAGAAAGAAACATCAGGAATACTGTGAGCATAGGCCCACGGTTTGCTTCAACTCGACAACAACCAACATATCACCAACAATAACTAATCTAGCCTAGTCTCGGCTCCACACCCCACTCGGTACCGAATCACATCCGAATCCAAAATCAATTAACCACAAGATATATAGCAGCAACAAGATCAAAACAACCACAAAAACATCAAAAATAAGCTGAGCCGTGAGCCTAAGCTCACGGTCACACTCGACACACATATACACATCACGTATGGATACCGAACTAGGTTTAAGTCACGTTTCTATTTAAGAAAAACCATTTTTCCAACATGTTTTCACCCCGAATCTAGTCAAACCCAACAAAAGTAAGCCTTAGCTCACGGATTTTAAACCCACACCGAGACACAAGCGTGTGTGTCTGTGATACTTACCTTTTTGACCTCAAAAGTACACGGATCTACAAAAAGGAACAAAGATGGTGGTGATTTGAGATGACTATGGTGATGATACGTGATGTTAACGAGGGTTTTGTGGCGCGTGGCCTATATGGGCGTGAAGAGGATGAAATAAGGAATGATATGGTGGTGGCGGTAAGTGGTAGAGAATGGCGGTGGGGACTGTGGTGGCCGGCCAAGAGTGGCGGCTAGGGTTTGTGATTAGAGAGAAGAGAGAGATGAAAAAGATGATTAGATTGTGGGTGTGTTTGTTTGTCAGGTTATACACAAGGACCATTTATTCATTTTACTCTAAAAAAAAAATAAAACCAAGTAATAATATTTAGGGGGAAGGGCCGGTTTTAGCTCAAGGGACCATTCGTGTATTTCTTTAAAAGTTTCCCGACACTCACTTCCCGAACTCATTTTTATTATCAAAAATCCTCAATACGCGTTTAAAGATACGTCCTCATCTTTAAATAGATTTTCCACCAAACATAATTATAAATACGTCTCTATTTATTTTTATTTCACAAAATATATACATACATCACGTATTATTAGGTTTCCTAGTGCCAGAGTCGAAGTAGTGCCTATGCTAACGTCAACAGAACACGATAATTCACAAAATCAACTCTCAATTCCCAAAATTTCTCGAAAATCGTTTCAATAAAATTAACGATCCATTTTAAATAATTAAAAGACTTTCAAATCCGGTTCTCAAATTTACCAGTTGTCACAGAAAAACCGACCCAATTGTCTCTGACAAGTATTTAAACATAAAATAGCCTAAATCATCTTCTGAAGGTCAGTGAGCATCAAGTCTCTGATAATGATCAGAGAGGATGTCACTTCATAACTATCAAAGTGGACCTGATAGTTATCAGAAGTGATATACTCCCTGAGAGTTACCAGAGAACATGTCTCTCTGATTATTATTCAGAAGATGACTCACTGATAAAGAAATCAGTGAGTGTTGTATATAAAGCTCAAACGCCTGTATGGCTTCAGGGAAGTCGAAGACCAACTGAAGAAAACATCTCACAAATTGATACGATGTCAGGGAGTGATTTAAAAAGAGCTAAAGACAACACCAGGGTCATTAAGATCTGACAAATTTCTCTTTGACTCTGAAGACTTTATTCTGGATTTCAACCACAACCTCTGAATGCATGGGCGAGAACATGTCTCTCTAATTATTTTTCAGAGGATGACTCAGTGATAAAGAAATCAGTGGGTGTTATATAGAAAGCTAAAACACCTATATGGCTTCAGGGAAGTTGAAGACCAACTGAAGAAAACATCTCACAAACTGATGCGGTGTTAGGGAGTGATTTAAAAGGAGCTAAAGCCAACATATGGGTCACTGAGATCTGAAAAATATCTCTTTGACTCTAAAGACTTGATTCTAGATTTCAACCACAACCTCTGAATGCATGGGCGGGAAACTTCTTTGAGAAGATAAGTTCAAGTACTTATCGATATACATGAAACATGCATTGGAACTATAAGTTGTCAAATCGGGAAAGCCGAAAGTATACTTCAGACTAGCCTACTAGGCACGTGCCTATCTATACCAAGTGGACAACTTACTATGCAAACCAAATGAAACCACTGTCTCCCCTCCTATATAAACACTCGGTTAGAACCAAGTTAAGTAGAGATTCCTACAAAGAAAATAATATAAAATATTATGGTTAAAATCCTCCTCTCCTAAAACAACAAAGCAGCTAGCAGTCTTTTGTTGTTTGATTTTGGAGAGTTATATTTGTCAACTCGGGGGTAGTCTTCCATAGGCTATTCCTTGTAAATCTTTGATTCATTGATAATAAGATTTAGAAAAGTTAAAAAAAATTCCAATGGTGTTATTAGCATGTTTGTGTCGTTCTCAAGCAAACCCAACCTCATATATGTTGATGTTCATCAGTTTCCCTCACTTGCTAAAACTGTTGTTCATATTATTCATAGTTTACATGAATGCGTTTGTGCGAAGAGGGACCTAGCAATTGCAAATGGCCAAGAAACTTCTCGTCAATGCCTTGAAATTTTTTGTACGTCTGTTATGGAAATTTTTGGACCAGAGTTTTTGCGAAAACCTACTATCACCGATGTTGAAAATCTATACGCATTTCATGAACAAAAGCACGGGTTTTCGAGAATGTGAGGAAGCCTTGATTTTACAGATTGGCCGTGGCATGGTTGTCTGGTCGCACATAAAGGGCAATTTGTTAGACGCGATCATGGTTCGGCTCCAGTCATTTTGCTAGAAGCTGTTGCGTTACAAGACTTATGGATATGACACGCTTTCTTTGGTGTTGCTAGGGCAAACAACGACATTAACGTTATACATCAATCACCTATATTCAACGATCTGAAAGAAGGTTAAGCACCAGAGATTCCTTTTGTTGTTAACAGCCTTACATACCCATTTGGATATTATCTTGCTGACGAGATATATCCGGAATGGGTAACTTTGGTGAAGACGATAACAGACCCAGGTGCCAGCGAATCCGGTATAAGCAAATGCAAGAATCGGCAATGAAAGATGTCGAACGGGCATTTGGTATTCTAAAGACGAAATGGGGTATATTAGCTAGTCCCGAACGACAATTTCGTCAAGACAAAATAAGTAATATGATGTATCAATGATCATATAACATAACAAGATTATAAAAGACCAAGGTATGTCGATATGTCCAAATTTGTATCTGAAGGAAGCACATTAACCGGGCGACCCCGTACGATCCCAAGAAGATAGGCATAGAATTATCATATATATCAAATTGTCACAAGTGCATCAAAAGCTTCGTTCTGATTTAACCGAACACCTTTCTCATAATGTTTAGTTTCAGTTTTTAATATTTATGATGTTTTTATTTTTAGTGTAATGTTTTTATAAATTTAATAAATAAAAATTTTAGTTTTAAATAAATTTAAAAATATGTGTCGAAAGGTGAAGTGGTGTGAGAAAATAACACCCTTCTAAAAGGTGTAAAATGATAACTTGCTTTGTAGCGAGGAAGTGTTTTAACGTATAGGCTGACCATGAATGTTTATGATACCTCATAATAAGCATAAAGAGTTTGGATAACACAAAACTGCTTCTGGTTGAAAATAGCCAAATTAGTAGAAAACTAGAAAAAAATAACACGTGAAGGAGTGACCGGATGTTGACTGACTTATTACAGGCAAAGGAACATTGAGTGATGCAAAAATTGAACAGTAGGGACCTTGGGTGTATTTAATTTTTGAAAATGACTCAGCGTGTATTTTGAGTACATATTTAGAGACGAACAATGTATTTTTACTCTAATTGTAATAAGCGAGCTTCTAAAAAGTAGAGCATACTTTTTTTGGTATAAAACTATAAAATTATACAAAATACACTTTTAAATCAAAAAATAAGCGGCTTATAACAAGGTAAACTTACTTTTCTTAGTATAAAAACTATTTAAGTTATCAAAATGTCATATTTATGATTTAAATATTTTAGTTATCAAAATGTCCGTTTTTTTTTTACAATTTATAATTTGTTCTGTAAAAAATATTTTAGTTATCAAAATGTCATATTTATCTTGCATTTAATAAATCAAATGCAGACTTCATTACTTTACATTGGAAATTTTGTACATTCTTACCTTCCAAACACAAATAATAGTAAAAAAATTATAAATAAGGTATTCATCTCTTTAGGAAAGTAATTTTCTTTGTTACGCGGTTTCAAAACACGGAGTAAAGCCCAAAACATAATATTTGGTTACATTGGGCCTGTTTATTGTGTCCCTTAATTAAGTCGGTCGTTGACATACTATAAATAAACATATACGGACATTCATCGACATAATGCTCGAAAGCTGGTTTTGATCGATATCATCAACTTCTGCTTGTTAGTTAGTTTTTGCAATCGTATTAATCATCATCATCATACATATGGTGCACAGGTAATATTATCAGCTTTTAACTTAGCTTAATTAGTTTGTATTGACAATCATTCATGCATGAATATAATTAGTTGATACAACCTCTTACATACCTTCGATTACTTATATACTAAAAACATAAGAATGTTATTACTACTTTACTTGATATCATCATCTTTTGACTTAACTTAGTTTTGTATGCCCTTTTTGTTTGTAAGCAAAACATTGATACGATTAGCTTGTAAAGATATATAGATAAAGAAATCGACCAGTGATGATCAGTTGTAACAAGCTATTGTTAGACAAATTATAAGTAAATTTACTTGTTAATAAAAGTATTGATGTTACTTCTAGAGTTTCGATCGATATTTAGAGTATTGAAACATCTTTTACAGCTTTGTTTTTCAGTGATTAAGAAACCCGCACAAGGCGTAAAAGATATATGTATAATTCTTAGGTTGCATCTGGCTTAGCAGAAACAAGTTTTGTGTAGTTTGCCTTATTAAGAATGTGATGTTTATTTGATTTTGTTTAGGTTTGTTATTTGAGAAATCGTAGATTAATACATACAAAGAGATGGGCAGGTTTGATATGGAGAATGGTTATAAGGACAATGGGGTCGAGTTAGTATGTAGAAAACGTGAAGCACAACATCATGAAACTAGAGATGGTGATAGTGCTTCTGAAGCTTATTACAGCAACAAAAAACGACGTATAGATATACCTAATAAAGAAGATAGTTTAAAGGCTATAGACTTCGTATCAAGTCGTAAGCGAAAACAAGAGAATATCTTCACTTCTACTGGATGTGCTAAAGTGTTTAAAGAACATATAATATGTAGCCGCATGAAGGAATTAGGGAACACAAAACTGAACAAGAAATTGTATCAGTTAAAAAAAATGGGCATGAGGTCAAAGTTGTTGGAAAGAATAAGGTGGGAAGGAGGCGGGTTAGGGAAATATGGATAAGGTAATTTCCTTCCCATAGAAGTAAATACCCGTCCCAATAACCTTTTGACAACTAATGTGATAGAATCACAAGAACCTGTTGAAGAGAATGAGGAGAATGAGGCGCGAAGTTGACCTTTGAAAAAGAAGAAAACAGAACATGTCACTAACGATGATTTGCGGTTATTTGAGCTTGATAAACCATTGATGATCCTTGAAGAAAATCATGATGATCCTAAAAGAAAGCAACTCGATGGTTTGGAAGTGATTACAGGTGCTTTAAGTATGTTAAATAACGAGTCACTTTCAGGTACCTTGAGTCTTGAGTTTCTCAGTAACTCGTTCGTGTACATTAAAAATAGCTTTCCTGATGTGTAAAAGCTTTATGGCTTGTCTACAATCGCGTGCTTGTTTGCTTTGCCCTTGTTCTCTAGACTATTTAAAGGATGGGATCCACTGATAAAGCCAGCAGACCACACATATATTATGTCAGTATGGAAAGACCTTTTGCAAGGAGACGAGATTGATTCACCCTACACTCAGCTATTCATGGAAGTTGTGTTATGTGCTGTTATGGGATCCAGCATCAACACTTGGCAAGTCAAGCACCCTGAACCATTGTTGCGGTTTCTTTACTCTTGGGAACGATTACTGCCTCATGCAGCTCTTCAGATAATTATAGGTCAGATTGTTGTGCCAAAATTATTGGCAGCGGTTAACTCATGGGACCCACATACGGATTCAATTCCCATGCATATTTGGGTTCATCCTTGGCTACCATTATTGGGTCAAAAGCACTCGATTTTATATGATACTGTACGCACCAAATTAGAAAGTGTTCTAAACACGTGGCATCCTAGCGACTTGTCAGCATACACCATTTTATCACCATGGAAGCCTGTTTTTGATCGGGAAATTTGGGAGCAAATGATGGTTCGATGTATAAGTCCTAAGTTGTTGGCTGTAATGCATGAGTTTCAGATCAACCCTGCAGATCAGAAACTTGATCAGTTCTATTGGGTAAGAAAATGGGCTAATGTCATTCCCATTCATCACATGCTTCCCATAATGTTATTTTCTTTAATAAATGGCTACAAGTCTTATACCAGTGGTTGTGCTCCCAACCAAATATTCAAGAAGTGAGCAATTGGTATCTGAGATGGAATTATCATATCCCATTTGAGATTTTATCCAATGAACAAATACGTGGTGGGCTTAATATGGGTCTAGACATGATGAACCAGGCGGTTGGACAGAAATATTTGTATGAGGCTGAACAGATAGACTGGACCGTATCAGTATGAATTATAAATCCTACTGGCCAGTGGCGGAGCTAGAAAAAATTTTGTAGCAGGGCCGAAACAAAATTTTTTCTGGAAAAACATTAGATGGGAGGACCGAGATGAAATTTATTTTTAACACATGAAATCGTGAAAAATACACATACGGGCTTAGGGCTAGGGGGCCGGGACCCTTCCCGGTCCTCACAAAGCTCCGCCCTTGTTACTGGCCTCAAAGGTGTTAAAATTAGAAAGAAATTCTCTAGAAGAGATTAAAGTTGAAGAGATCAAATCTAATGTTTCTCTCCCGTTCCGTTCTTTTCCTGATAAAATCGAGCCTTCACATCCCGTTGTAAAAGAATCAGCAAAACCTCAAGAAATCCCTGTTGTACCCTCAGAAACAAGCTCTACACTAGAAAACGACATTATTTTGCTGGAATCTGAGTCTGATGCGGAGGAAGAGAAACCTGAAACTACTGCCAATGAGAATGATGAGAACAGTGAGCATAAAATGGAAGATGAAAACGATGTGATAATGTTGGATTCCGAATCTAGTTCTGATGGTGAAGAAAAAGCAGGAGCTGAGGAGGGGAATGTCACTATCGGATCTTTCTTCAAGCTTCCAGAAATGTGTGCAGACTGCTGACAATTCTATACATGCTAAGCTTCACTAAACGTGGAAAAACATGGTTACTAATCATATATAAACATGGTTCTAATCAATTCTACATAACATAAAATAAAGTCTACTTGTTCTATGGTCAATATCGAGCTATGGTTTAAGTCTAAGTACCCTCCTACTAATGGCAGATACTTAAATCCCTCAAACCAACGCTCTGATACCAACTTGTAACGCCCGACACTAAATTTATATTTTAACATTGAATACGCCGTATAGGTTCTGTCCTATACGCCGTAGGGATCTGTTACTTGTGAAAATCTGACTAACTAAAAATCTGAATGAAACCACACCATAAATTATGAAAGATACAATAAACGTGTTACTTAAATTTGGAATGGGCGGAAGCGCGTAAAACTTTGGAGTGCTGGCCGGGTGCTAACCCAAACACGCGTATTCTTGACCCATTTTCATTATAAGAGTGTATATTATACTTACGTATTTCAATATCAAAACGTGACTTATACAATTGCTGACACATACAAATCCGTAATTTCTATGGCGGCCGTATAAGGCAAGCGAATAATAAAGTGATGGTTGAGATGCGCGCGCGCACTATTACCACGTAGCATGGCTTGCAGTCTCCTACTTTCGTCTTCTTATCTACAGCAAGAGGTCGCGGGCGTTCTTAGACTTACCTCAAGAACATGGGAAAGCTCGAGAACAGTAAGTCGCTGATGAGCTAGTGAGTAACGGTCTGATCCTATATTCTAAACTGAATCTCAAAATAGTTATAGTCTATTTGAGGCTTCTGCGGGATGGCGGTAATAGCATAAGTTCTGGATCTAGAGGCTATAATCTGAATTGACACCTGCAATTCTGAACATAAACATATTTCAAATGCGAATAAATGGCTACACTTGATACGTGGTCTTACAATTAAATTTACATCGAGTCTGAATTTATTCTGCAATTTTTAATCGATGAACGATGATATCTGAGCACGTGCATTCTGACTAGACGATTTCTTAGTCGGGTGCGCTAGTATGAAGTAAGCAACTTCCGCTAACCAACGAGTTACTAGTTGTTGATGCAAAAGGTTGGACTTCCTTGTTTGGATTCCTCTTTCCTCGGTCATCAATTGCGAATGATATTCTTGAGACCTGTGCACTAACGAAAACCAACAACACCGTTAGGCTTATCGGAGGGAGTGTTCCCCGATTTATCCTCCGGCCGCTGAGAGTAAGTGAATTCGCCGTTGTTTTAGGGTTTGGTGAAAGAGTTAGGGTTTTAAGTGTACCTTGTTGTGAGAGCTGATGACGCGGCCTTAATATGATAGACAGCGAAATCGCTGTGTTGGTTTTCGTGTTCCGCCAAACCTTGGTGGTATCCCGCCGTATCGCGGATATTTGCATACACATGCCTATAATTAGAATTCTTTATCACATTCCTAACATAATCATTGGGCTGGCGCTCGTGGCCAAGCCATAATAATTGGGTAGTTCCGCAATCTATTATTAAAGTCCCACGCGCTAGTGGGCTGTACGTATTGGTGATTGTTTACCAAACGGGTTCATGACCCGGTGTAGACTATACTTCATCATGTCCTCCCAGTCTAGTGTGCGCAGGGTAAAACCTGCGGTCGCTAGACTTTAACCGTGTCCAAGTGATTCCCGACTCGTGCGCGGGAAGAGTTCGAACTTATACCGCCAAAAAACGCATAAAATGCATCTAGCCCCAAAAAGTGCAATTCACGTACCTCGGGAAGTGGAGAGGCTATCCACGTGTCCTGTACCGTTACAACTCCCATCCACACGATTTGAGTTAGTGGGATCCACGTGTCAAGTATCTGTGGTGGGTGAGAAAAGTATATAAACCTCCCCCACTTTTACTGTGTTTATCACAGTAAAAGCGTTCTTTTCATTTTCAAAAAACTACCCAAATCTCCTCTGCAACCCTACTTCTTTACGCATAGGTAATTAGCGACTGTAACTCTGACCTATCCGCTTAGCGACTGTAACTCTGACCTATCCGCGGATGAACTGAGGCAGTTCACCTCGGATTATTATATCCCCTTGGATCTGCACCCAGAGGTGCCAGATCCAAATGACACCATGGCGGACTTTCCCGCGGGGAAGGTGGGGCTATACACGCGCTTTTTCGAATGGGCGAACCAGCGTGTGCCTATAACCGTGTTATTGAGGGATATCCTCAATTATTACGAGCTCCATATCTCCCAGTTGCATCCTATTGGCGCTGGGAAGATTTCGAATTTTGAGGTCAACTGCCGCTTATTGGCGATTCCTCCCACCCTCCACCTATTCCGTGTGTTCTATCGCACGTCGTGGTTAAATGGGTGGGTTACCTTCTCGAAGCGCGTAGGCGCGCTTCAATGTTACGAGAAGAAGGTGGATAAACTCCCCCATTGGAGGGAGAAATTCTTTTGGATAGATGACGCCGTCTTTCCATTTGACTTCCCGTTCCACACAAAGTTGTTTCTGGCGAAGGATGAGCGCCCCCTTGACACGTGGTACAACCCGAACCATGCGTCGACCATTAATGCGAACCGCCTCCACATTCGACCTTACCCAGAAGAGTTCCTGGTGCATATGGGCATCAGTCGTAACTACTTCGAGCCTGAGGACTGCGTTCCCATTTTTATAGCTGCGGATGGTTCGGGTGGGTGCTCGTCCTGCATTCTTTGTCTCGTAAGCTTTTTCCTTTTTCCATACCTTATCTAACATATTTGTTGTTTGCGCAGAGATGGATTTGTTCGGAGTTGTTGACCTGGAGGTGCCCAAGTCAGTGACTATCGGGGTGCGCCCCCGCAGGGATGGTGAGGAGCCCATTTTAGAGTCGACGCAGGGGCGCGTCGTGGAGCTGGTTGTCCCAGAGCCTGAGGGCTCTCCTTCGGGCGTGGTCGCACCTCTACAGGAGGTTGCTCCTCCTGTGCAGCAGGCGCCTGTTGACGCGCAGCCTTCTCCCATAGCTTACGTCGACCTGGGGGAGTCGGACGAGGAGGAGGAGGTCATCCAGCTGAAGCGCAAGAGGGTGGCTGATGGTGATGGCGCGGGGTCCTCTAAGAGTCCGCATTCAGAGGCTGGGGAGGGGCCATCTGTTACTGATGTTGGGATGGGGTAAGTGTGTAGTCCATTCATCATTAAGTTATTGTCTAACTTTTTGTTAAGTTATTGTCTAACTTTTGTCTTTGGCACAGGGAGGACGCTGAGAAGTCAGAGGGGGATGCGTCTATGTCTGAGGTCAAGAAAGACGTGCCTTCTTCTCCTCCCCACATGTGAGTATTCATTTACAATCACTTAGGGTCTTATGTATGCTGAATTGTTTTCGCATATTAACACTTAGTTTTTGATCTTTCTGTGCAGTGAACAGCATGTGGAGGACACTGGCGACCTGGATGGGGGTGCGTCACCCAAGGAGGTCCCTTTCTGGATGAAGCGCACTCTCCGAGGGATATTGGCGAGGAGTCAAGATCATTTGACTCCGTGATGGAGGAACTGGCCTCCATCGCTGCGCGCCATTCTGAGCTGGTGGCGCATGCCAGGGCGAGCTACTCTGCCAAGAGCTCCCAGTATGAGGAGGAGATCTCCACCCTGACGGCGCAGCTGGCGTCCGTGCAGGCAGAACTAGCAAGCTCTAAAGCTGAGCAGCTGAGCTCCCAGGCTAAACTGGAGCGCGCAGAGGTGGCTGCGCAGAAGTTGGCCGACAAAAAGATGTCGGTTATGGCGGAGTTGGAGCAGGAGCGTGCCGCTGCTGACCGCCAGAGAGTGAACTCCTTATGGGCGCTGAAGCATTTGCAGCAGAACAGGCACAAGCACTTTGCTAACCTGGAGGAGTTCCGCAGCCGGGTGCAGGCTATGCAGAACAGGCAGGAGGAGAAGCTCCGCAAGCTCAGCATAGAGTTTGATGAAGAGTTGTACCCGCACATGGTTCAGTCCGTGGCCGAGCGCAGGTATATTTATTCTCCCTTTCTGTTTTTGACTTGTATGTTTATGTTTTATTCAGATCCTACTAACACTTGTGTTATTTTGTAGGTGGCTAATCAGCCATGGCTTGCGCTTGGCTGCGATGGGTACTTTGGAGCACCCAGAGGTCTCTACGGCTTTTGGGAAGGTGGTGGGCCGTGCTATTACGCATGGTAAGTACTTGGCCGCAAAGAGACTTGATGAGGCCAAGCAACTAACTGTGCCGCTTGCTGAAGTTCCAGAGTACAGGGTGGATGCTCCTGCTGAGCTTGCTGCCGCGATGGAAGAGTTGAAGAAGCTCGAGCTTCCTCACATTGCGCGCCTAGAGCGTGACCAAGATCAGCCCATCGATGTGATCATGGCGGGGCTGACTCTTCCAAGACATCTGCAAGATAAGGCTGAGGAGCAGCTGGACTTCTATTTGAAGCCTGACGTGGCGCAATTGAAGGTACCTATCTTTGCCCGGCCGCGTGATATTTTGAATCCCTTCCGTATTGAGAAGGAGATTACTTTACAAAGGTCTTTAAACGCTCATGCCTCCAGGTGCGCAAGAAAGAAAGGCCAAACAGGGAAGGCCATTTTGTGCGGCATAGGCGCAGCGCATCTGCCTAGGACCGACGGTGTTCCTGTCACCGTGGCCACTGTTGACCCTAATGACGCGGCGTTGTTGCAGCGACTCGAGGCTTCAAAGGAAGAGGCAGTGAGTGGGAGTTCCAGCCCCTTGAGGCGTTCATGGAGTATATAGCCTTTGTACTTAGTGCTTTTGAACTTATCTTTTGTATAAACTTATTTGTTCATATATAAAGTTCATTTTATGTACTTGGCGTATTTTATACTTTTTCAAGCACTTATGTTTGCTCAAACACGTTGTTCGCGTATGACTTGTGTATCTTTGCGTAAAGATATATCTTAAGAAAAATACGAATTTCCTTAAGTATTTTTCATAACCATATATGGAATTATACTGATTTAGAAAAAATCATAGTTGTCTATGAGTTTTTGTAAATTTACTTGTCGTATTGAATTTTTAAAGAATCAAGAGTCTTGATTTTCGAATTTGTTAAACACGCACAGTGTGCCTTATTGCGCATTCATCGTGGGATGTGCAAGGAACTTGCGTCAACATCTTGAGCACAAGGTGTTTAACAAGGATACGTAATCCACAGTTGATGGGTTTGCAACCCTCTTACTCAACGAGTTATTTAGTAGGTTAACTCATCCTTTTTACCAACGTGGGTATTAATTAGTGCATGCACGCCATGTAGGCTAAAGGTAACGTGACCAACACATTGAAATATAAACAGTATTTAAATAACAATGTAAAAGAAAAAATTTCGTCGCGGAGTTAGCTAGAAACCGCGAATGTTTTATTGATACTTGCAAGTTTGTCAAAGAAATTACTTATCTAGATAAGACTTAAAAATAAAATTACATGGATCTTTATTGGGGCACTTTTTAAAGTGCTTGAGTGTCCATGCTGGGCCGTAGCCTATTCTAAAGATAGCATCGCTTAAGATTGCGAACGTTCCACGTTCGTTCTAGCTCGCGTCCATCTTTATCGCGTAGCCTGTACGCTCCTTTTCCAAGTGCTTCAATGACCTCGTAAGGTCCTTCCCACTTTGGTCCTAGCTTTCCAGTGTCTTCTGCGCGGCTTGAGTCATTTTCACGGTATATGAAGTCACCTGGTCTGAATGAAGTGCTGCGTACTTTGGCATCATAGTATCCTTTCATTCTTGACTTGGCTTTCTCTTCGCGTATTGCTGCGCGTTCCCGTCGCTCTTCCAGTAGATCTAAGTCTATTCGCCGCTCATCATCATTGGTTGCAGAATTAACTTCCGCGGTGCGGATAGTTGGCATTCCAATTTTAGCTGGTATGACAGCTTCTGTTCCATAGACCAAAGAGAAGGGGGTGTCTCCGTTGCTAACCTTGATAGTGGTTCGGTGCGCCCAAAGAACATGTGATAGTTCTTCTACCCATCTTCCTTTGTGTCTGTCCAGACGCGCTTTGATTCCTTCACCCAGGCTTCTATTCGCGCGTTCAACCAGACCATTTGTTTGTGGGTGAGTTACTGAAGCAAAGTGTTGCTTGATGTTCAGCTGTTCGCACCAATCTTTGAACGGATTGTCACGGAATTGTTTTCCGTTATCTGAGATGATTTCACCAGGTAGTCCAAAGCGACATACGATGTTATCCCATACGAATCGCTTGACTTGGTTGCCCGTGATTGTCACCACTGCTTTCGCTTCAATCCACTTCGTAAAGTAATCTATTGCCACAATGAGGAATTTTAATCCACCTGCAGCAACCGGGAAGGGTCCAGCAATATCTATACCCCATTTGTAGAAGGGCCATGGTGCTGTTATCGGTGTTAATTCATGCTGTGGACGGCGCGGGATAGGTCTGTGAACTTGGCAGTCGCTGCATTTGCGTACCAAGTCTCGTGCATCTCGGTGCATAGTGGGCCAGTAATATCCTGACCTTAGCGCTCGCGCCACAACAGACCGTGGTCCTGAGTGCATACTGCATGAACCGGCGTGGATCTCTCGAAGTACGTAATCTGCCTGAAGGGGTCCCACACACCGAAGCCATGGTTGTAAGAATGAGCGCCTGTATAAGACGCCATCTCTAAGCTCGAATCGCTGCGCTGTGCGCCGTATTCGTCGAGCTTCTTTCTGTTCTTGGGGTAATATACCCTTGCTGATGAAGTCCACGATAGGGGTCATCCATGTAGGGCCTTCTTCTTCTATGACTGTGGATACTTCCATCTCGGAGATTGACTTGTCTTTTAGGATTTCGACCAATACTTGTTTTGACAGATGTGCGAAACTTGTAGACGCAATTTTGCTCAATGCGTCTGCTTTCTTGTTCTCCCCTCTAGGGACTTGTGTTATTGTGAATCTGTCAAATCCCTGGATTAAGGATTTTGTTTTATCAAGGTATTGGATCATGTTTTCCTCCTTAGCCTCGTATTCTCCGGACACTTGATTGGCCACTAAACGGGAGTCTACGTTTGCTTCTAGGTTGCGTACACCCATTCGTGTTGCGATTCGTAGTCCAGCGATTAGGGCTTCGTATTCTGCCTCGTTGTTCGTGGCAGTGAATTCAAAACGCAAGGCATATGTAAACTCCATTCCTTCTGGATTGGTAAGAATGAGCCCTGCGCCTGAGCCATCTACGCATGAAGATCCGTCCGTAAACAGGATCCATGGTTCTTGTAGTTCCACCTTGGGTGGTTGAGTTATATCCTCGCTTTCTGGCTTTTCGATGATAAAATCCGCGAGTATTTGTCCTTTGACTGCGGTGCGCGGTCTGTAGGAGATGTTATGTTCTCCTAGTAGTACACTCCACTTCTGTAATCGGCCTGACGCGTCTGGTTTGGAGATGACTTGCTTTATGGGTTGGTCGGTGATCACCACTATGGGGTGTGCCTGAAAGTATCTGCGCAATCTCTTGGCTGTGAATACCAGTGCTAGTACTAACTTTTCCATTGGGCTATAGTTAATCTCCGTTTTCTTGAGCGCCTTGCTGACAAAGTATACAGGTGTTTGTACTGAGTTCCTATCCGTCAATAATACTGCGCTTACTGCCCCATGAGTTGCGGATAAGTACATTATCAACTCCTCCCCTGGTCGGGGTGCGACTAACTTGGGGAGCGCTGCTATTGTTTGTTTGAGCTGTTGAAACGCTTCCTCTGCTTCGCTAGTCCAGCGAAAGTCTCCTTTTTTTGTGCACTTCTTGAGTGTTTTAAATAATGGTAGTGACTTGTCCGCTGACTTTGATAGGAATCTGTTTAGACCGGCCAATTTTCCGTTCAAGGATTGGACTTCCTTTAGCGTACGTGGTGAAGGAAGTTGTATGACCGCTTCAGTCTTTTTAGGGCATGGCTTGATGCCATCTGGTTCTATTAAGTATCCTAGGAACATGCCTTCTGTAGCGCCAAAAGTGCACTTCTTAGGATTTAGCTTCATGTTGATTTTCCGTAGTGTTTTGAATGTTTCTTCAATATCGCGCACTACTTCATCCTCAGTATGGATTTTTATAACCAGATCATCAACGTAGACTTCCAAGTTGCGATCCACTTGCTTTTCGAACGCATTATCTACCAGGCGCTGGTAGGTAGCTCCCGCATTCTTTAGCCCGAAGGGCATCTTTGTGTAACAATAGACGCCTTGGCTCGTATGGAATGCTGTTTTTTCCTCATCTTCCTTAGCCATTTGGATTTGGTAGTATCCTTTGTATGCGTCTAAGAAGCATTTGAAAGGATATCCACATAAGGATTCTACCTTCCAGTCTATTTCTGGTAGTGGGTAGCAGTCTTGAGGGCATGCTTTGTTTAGGTCCGTGAAGTCCACGCACATTCGCCAACTGCCATCGCTCTTTTTTACCATGACTGGGTTAGATAACCAATCATGGTAGTAGACTTCTCGCATAATACCTGCGTCCACAAGTTTGTGTACTTCCTCTAGGATGGCTTTCGCGCGCTCTGGGGCCTGGCCACGCTTCTTTTGCCTTATTGGCGGATATCCTTGTCGGATTTGCAGTTTGTGCTCTGAGATTGACCTAGGTACGCCAGTCATATGCTTTGGCTCCCATGCGAAGACATCCAAGTTTTTCTGCAGGAGTGCGCACACCGCTGTTTTCCCTTTATCTGACAGCGAACCTCCAATTGACACCTGTTGTTCAGGGTAATCGGGGTGTATTGCTACTTTCAAATTTGGGATTTTAGCTGTGGTATGTTCCTGAGTGTTCGTTGCTTCACATGTAACTGTGTTACATTCCTCGGGAGGTACAGTGTTGTTGTAAAGGGTGACAATGCCGCCTTCTACTGGAAATTTGAGCTTTCCATACGCCGTGGATGGTACTGCCCGTACAGCTGATATTCCTGATCTTCCAATAATACCGTTGTATGGTGAGGGAGATCTAATCACCATGAAGTTCATCCATGCTTTTGTACAGTGCTCCTTGTTACCGAGCGTAACTAGTAGGCGTAGTTGTCCTATTGGCCATATCTTTTCTCCCGTGAAGCCTGTTAACGATGATGTGGCGGGAATCAATTGACTTTGTATGTCCGGCCGTAGTCTTTTGAAACAATGTTCATACATTATCTCCGCAGATGCTCCCCCATCTACGTACATGCGGTGGATATTGTGACCTCCCGCGTGTATCTCAATGGTGAGTGGTTCTGCTACCGCGTTGTCCGCGGTCAACTTTGGGAAGGAGATCTCGTCGTTAGGGGAGAACCTTTGGCTAACCTTTTGTTTGACTTTGCGCTGCCATGATTGTATCATGTAAATTGTGTCCGCCTTGTCTTTAGGTGGTTCTTTTTTATCCCCGGTTCTTTGCTTATCCTTCCCTTCTTTGATGTTTTTGACCAAGTGGTCCATCCTACTTTCTTTTACTAATTTATCAATTAGTTGGCGAAGCTGGACGCACTCATCGTTGTGTGGCCTTTCTGTCCATGGTAGTCGCAGTAACCATTCCCTATGCGCTTTCCTTCTGGGGTGCGCATTGGTGGAGGTTTGGGAAAATTTGCTCCCTCTGTTGCGAATATCTCTCTAGGAGTTTTTGTCAGCGGGGTATACTTGTCGTTACCCCGTGTACCTCCATCATTGCGATAGCCTTTGTTGCGATTTCCGCCATGGTCATTGGATTGTCTCCTTGACTGTTCTTGCGGCCTGTAGTTAGAATATGCTTTCTTACTGTCCGCGACGGCGGCTTCTCCTTGAACGAAAGACCTTGTACGCTTCATTAGTTCGTCGAATGTTTGGGGAACTTTAACATTTAATTTTTTGATAAGGTCTTGGTTGGTGATCCCATTCATGAATCCTGAAATTTTTAGTATTTCAGGACATGCCTTAATGTGTATACATTCGTCTTTGAAGCGCTCCATGAAGGCGCTCATGGACTCCCCTTGGCGTTGTTTGATCCTGGCCAATTCTACTGGGTCCTTAGCGTACTTCTTTCTTTGTGTGAAGTTCAAGCGGAATGCTTTCCGCAACTCTTCATACCCTTTTATACTTCTTCGTGGAAGTTTGCTAAACCAAGTTCGCGCGTTCCCTACCAACGTGGAGTTAAACATATGGCACCACACAGGTTGTGGCCAGTTTTCGATGCCAGCAGCGGATTCGAAAATTTTTAGGTGATCATCGGGGTCACCCGTTCCATAATATGTTTTGACATTGGAAGGCATGCGCCTTTTCTTGTTGTCTGAATAATCGCTGATGCGCTTTGAGAACGCACCAACCTTTTGGCGACGCCAAGGAAGGGATATGTCTTCATCCTCTTCCTCGCGACGTCTTCCTCTGGACTTCCAGTGTCCTGTTTCCTTATCCTCGTTGTCCGAGGAACTGCTTGAGGAAGAATCACTTCTTTTACGGCGCTTGCGCCGTTTTTCATCGGAGTCTGAGCTAGAAGGGCTTTCACTTGGGGGAGATCGTTTCCTAGATTTATCGTAAGCTCTTCTGCTTCCCGATCTAGAAGAACCTTCGCTTGGTGAGCGCTGTGGTCCGATTCTATCGTGGACTCTGCGACTTCCTAGCCTAGAGAAAACGGGTGTGCGTCGCCCATTACCCTCGTATTCCTCCGAGTACTGCGAATTAGACGGCGTACCGAGTTTAGAGTGGACATCGGTGCGCCTCTCATTGTGCTCGCGCTCTAGGTAACGCGGTGGAGATGTTCCATTGAAGTTGAGTCGAGCATGCAAGTTATGACTCGACCTTCTTCTTGACTCCTCTTGGAGGAGATTGTTCAATGTGTCAAAATTTCGTGATACAAAATTTTTTAACATTGTTCCTTGAGTATCCTCTTCCTGCGCAGTGATATTCTCTTCTAGGTTAACCCTCCTCTCTTTGTCGCTGTGTTGTCCACAGCAGTTGCCGTCTGGTGAGGAGTGGTGAAGAGAGTACGCTGAAGGTCCTCATTGTTTGGAACCACCGTAGTGGTCTGAGTCGTAGCAGCGGGCAGTTCCACTGTTGGGATGATTGGGGGTAATTCCCCCTCCTGGTGACCAGGCGCACTGGTTGTCCCAGTGGTTTGCCTAAGGGTCAGATCCGGATAGTTCCTCCTTGGAGGATCACCGTGTGCCTTATCCATCTGTGGAGTCCGCTGGCTTATGTTTTTGTGCTTCGTCATCCTAGTTCTTAGTGTTGGGTCCCACGGATGGCGCCACTTGTTGATACAAAAGTTGGGCGTTCCTTGTTTGGGTTCCTTTCCTCGTATCAATTGGATGATATTGCTTGAGACCTGCGCACTAAGAAAGCAACAAACACCGTTAGGCTTATCGAGGGATTGTTTCCCCCGATTATCCTCCGGCGTGAGAGTAAGTAATCGTGTTTTAGGGTTGTGAAGAGTTAGGGTTTATAAATCGTACCTTTGTGAGAGCTATGACGCCCTCTATATATAGACACGAAATCCTTGTTGGTTTCGTGTTCCGCAAACCTTGGTGTATCCCGCATATCGCGGATATTTGATACACATCCTATAATTAGGAGATATCATTATCAGGTTCCTAAATAATCATTGGGCTTGGGCCTCGTGGGCCAAAGCCGTATAACTGGTAATCCAATTATTATTAATCTGGCCCACGCGTAGTGGGCTTACATATTAGTATTGTTTACTAATCGGGTTCATGACCCGGTATAGACTATACGTCATCAAAAACATATCCATTTATTAATGAAGTTGCATAATTTGCAAAACATGTGCATGCCATTACTCAATTAATCAAATGTCTTATAAGCAAACAAAATCACTGATAAATAAGGATATACTTTATGACACAATTTGAATCAACTAAAATATATTTTTCTTATACTTAATAGCTCAATTATTCTTTTGCAGTCGTAACAACAATGTTGCAAACTTCACAATAATTTCGGCTTATATTTTCTTCTATGTTCATAATCTGACAAGATAATGCTCATGTTCACAATGATAACATATAATATATATATATATATATATATATATATATATATATATATATATATATATATATATATATATATATATATATATATTTTGTAACACCTCTACTTTTCTATAATCTTATAGTTAATAGCTCAATTATATTACAAGTATGCAAATCAATCTTAAACATATAAACAGCCATGAAGCATCATAGGTATACATAGGTAGCCATATGTTATCTATTACTTCATTAAAATCGATACTTGATTAGTGTCCAGTAGTATAGCCTGGAATATCAAAATAATAACGCACATGACTCATCCCACTAAATAGTATAGCCTTTATCATTCTTTCTTTTCATCTAGTTATTTAAACTTGATCATGATGGGGAACTATATTATTGCATGTAATTACATGTAACCAAGTTCACAAAATAACATGATACGAATAATATTAGTCAGAGTCTTTAAGTTAACCACAAATTTCCGGAAAGTTTAGCCCAATGCACTTATTCAAGTGTTTTGGTAAACAATATGCCATTAATCGATTAGCAATTAATCAAATGTCTCGCATGCAACCAAATAAAACCACATGATACATAAATCACATATAGATGACAAGATGGTTATTAAATTCAAACTTTTACACAAATAATTTTCATGTTCAAAAATGACAGGTTTATTTTCTTTCACTTTTTGTCATTTACTGCGGATTGATATGATCTTGCTAGGAAAAGATGAAGCTCCTCATTTTATTCGATAATAAGCAATAACGGTTCGAAAGTTTTCGAGTACAAATAATACTTGCAGCTCTTAATTATTAAGAAGGCAAAATCCTAGTTGCATGAAGATGATACTAGTAAAATAAACAACTCCCTATACCAATTGGTATATTATGTAAAGACATTAGCCTATTAGGAATACATGATCAGTTGCGAATGATAATACTATCACTAAATTTTTCCATATTATCAAACTGTTTCGTGCATCAACGAATATATATTTATACCGAGAATCTAAACAGGTACTAACGCTTAATGCTATAAAACTAATAATCATGCTCGTTAATGAATAAAGTTATACAGATTCATAAGTGTATCTAAATTTGATACAACACATATTACATGCTTAGACATTAAACCCAAATTTGTTAATCACAAAAAAACATTAAATAACTTTTGAAACCATAATATCTTAATAATCAAGTAAACAGACGTTCCTGTATACTTATACTTAATAATCAATTTACTCCATAGCAGTACAAGTATACAACAAATATGTGGACATAAAGAGTTCAAAAATTATCAAGATTTACTAGTAATAATCTAAGTTAACTCGTAAAAACAAAATCAATATGAAATCAGTAGTATGTTTGAAACAATTAAAAAAAATTAAATTCTAAGTTAGTAACAAGCAATGCTCTTTCAGTTCCTTAGCATCAATACTAACATGTAGCAATTAATAATATAAATTAAGCCACTGTACCTTGTAGTTAAATTTGTTTCAATTTAGTGAACTAAATTCTATTCATACATAAGTTATAGACTATGACTGGCCAAGATTAACAATAAATAATTTAAATTCAAAATCCAGATGTCAAACATAGTTACATACGTGTGTTCAAGATCACTAACGAGTCTATATTACTAGCAGTGAATACATAAATAGAAGAGATAACGAGTGTTCAACTTCTTTCGAAGAAAATTAAAAAAAATAAAAAATAAAATAAAATAAGCTCATTGACAAACAAATTATAATCGCGTACGTAAAAAATAAGTCGTTTTGATTTATAGTTATTCGTCACCGATTAGTTAGCATAAATGACATGGATGTATAATAAGAATTACTCCATACGGTATGAGACTGTATGCGAATAATTATATAATAATAAACATATTGTACATATGCTTCAAATAATATATATAAAATTATTCTACTAATTAATATCTCTAACATATAATCCAACGAAGAACAAAGTATTAAAATAGCACTATCTACGGCATAAAAAAAAATAATCAAAGTGGAAGAGTAAACTTATCTCAACGATGATGTCATGTTCAAACAGCAAGATCGTTCTTTTGATCTAATATCTTTGAAGTTGAATTTACTTTAAGAGCGTGCTGATAACGTGTTGTGAACAAGAATTGAAGGAAGAAAAGATTCTTCAATCGATAATCATGTTTAGGGAATACAAAAGTTATATATAAGATAATATTAGGGTAAATAAACTAATAGCTAATTAGGCTGGCCTCTTATTAGTTATATGAACATCAACTAATAACTCATAACTATTCAGATAAATATACTTCCTCTATTTTAAACGTAGGTTAAATTCAAATGATAACAAATCTAAATCCTAATGCAAACACACTTATAAATAGTAAAAGGTTTAGAACAATCCTAAATTGTAAAAAACTAAAAACAAAATCCCCACATCAAACTCTCACAAGTCCACTCTTCTCTACTCCCCAAAAAAACAAAGAAAAAACCTATTTATTCCATCATTTCACACACAAAAACCCCAATTCTTATTCTTATTATTATGATCACAACAACACTACAATGAAGAAATCAATCCATTACTTAATCTATCTAACCCTTTTCCTCTCTTATCTAACCACCACAACCCATTCTTGGAAAAAAGAAGAATTCCGAAACTGCAACCAAACCCCTTTTTGCAAAAGAGCCAGATCAAGACACCCCCATTCTTGCAATCTCATCCCATCTGACGTCACCATCACCAACAATGGCGATCTCGTTGCTAAACTCAAAACCAAACCAAACCCAGATCAGGATTCATCAGATGACCATAACCCAGATTTGGAATTTTCATTATCTGTTTATAAAGATGGGATTTTGAGGGTCAAGATTCATGAAAATCAAGAAAAAGACAAAAAAAGGTTTGAGGTTCCTGATGTTGTTTTAGATGAGTTTGAAAGTCAGAAGCTTTGGTTGCAAAGGTTTAAGAAAGAGGTGATTGGTGATGATTTGTTGGAGTCTTTTGTTGTTTATTTGTCTGATGGGTATGAGGTTGTTTTAAGGAGTGACCCTTTTGAGGTTTTTGTTAGGGAGCAAGGTAGTGGTGGTGCTAGGATTCTGTCTTTTAATTCGCACGGGTTGTTTGATTTCGAGCAGTTGCGGGTTAAGAAAGAGGGTGAGGATTGGGAGGAGAGGTTTAGGAGTCATACGGATAGTCGGCCTTATGGTCCGCAGTCTATTAGTTTTGACGTGTCGTTTTATGGGGCGGATTTTGTTTATGGTATCCCTGAACATGCTACTAGTTTAGCGTTGAAACCGACTAGCGGTCCTGGCGTCGAGGAGTCTGAGCCTTATAGGTTGTTTAATTTGGATGTTTTTGAGTATTTGGCTGAGTCGCCGTTTGGGCTTTATGGGTCGATACCGTTTATGTTGTCACACGGGAAAAGTCATGGGACGTCGGGATTTTTTTGGTTGAATGCTGCTGAAATGCAGATTGATGTTCTTGGGTCGGGTTGGGATGCTGAGTCGAAGATTGCGTTGCCTTCTGATCAGAAGAGGATTGATACTTTGTGGATGAGTGAAGCTGGGATTGTTGATGCGTTCTTTTTCGTTGGGCCGAAGCCGAAAGATGTTGTGAAGCAGTATGCTAGTGTGACTGGAACATCGGCAATGCCTCAGTTGTTTGCGACGGGTTATCATCAATGTAGATGGAATTATAAGGATGAGGAGGATGTTAAGAACGTTGATTCGAAATTTGATGAGCATGATATCCCGTATGATGTTTTGTGGCTTGATATTGAACATACCGATGGAAAAAGGTACTTCACATGGGATAGAACTCTTTTCCCGAACCCTGAGCAAATGCAAAACGATTTGGCTTCAAGGGGTAGGAGAATGGTTACTATTGTGGACCCGCATATTAAGAGAGATGAAGGTTATCATATTCATAAGGAGGCTTCTAAGAACGGGTATTATGTCAAGGATGCAAGTGGTAAGGATTATGATGGTTGGTGTTGGCCTGGATCTTCTTCGTATATAGATATGGTGAACCCGGATATAAGATCGTGGTGGGCTGATAAGTTTGCATTATCGGAGTATGTTGGTTCGACTCCATCTTTGTATATCTGGAATGACATGAACGAGCCTTCTGTATTCAATGGGCCTGAGGTATGTTATGTTCCTTGTAACTTGTTGCGTTTTTTGTTATTTTGATTTACTAGTTTAAAAGTTATTTGTTACAAATTTAGGGGCATTTTGGGGGCTCGGGCTGCGTAACCAAGAGATAAGCATGTATTATCATCGCTGGTTTTTACGAGTATGAATTAGTATATATGTCTTCAATCCTTTTTTCAATGTGTTGGTGTCTTCTAAGCATCCGTAGTAAGCATGTCGTAGAAAGGAATGATCAGGGACTAATTTGTCATTCTTTTACAGAATTATAGTTTATGCCGGTACAATAATAGTTACTATTGATGCTATAAGCTATAAACAAAATTTGAATTGCGAGACTAGCTTGCTATGATAATATGATATAGGGTAATTAGATGAAAGTAATAAGGGAAAACCACAAATATATCCCCTTTTTCACAAAATATTCATTAAACCTGCAAGACGTGCAAAATTTTCAGAGGCTGTTCCAGATTTTCAAACTGGTATTTTCAAAGTTTTGGGATGTTTGGGTTTTTGAAGGGCGTAGGTGTAGGTTCTGAATGGTAATTATCTTGTAGTCAGTGTTGTAAATATCGGTCTTGGCGGCCGATATATCACTGATATATCGCTTATCGGTGGTCAACCGATACGATTTTTCCCTTATCGGTCTAACTTATCGGTCATGGTCAAAATCGGTCAAGATCGGTCAAATCGGTCAAGATCGGTCCAAATCGGTACAAAATCGTTCCAAATCGGTCCAAATCGGCAGTCAAAATCGATCTAAAAATCGAAAAAAAGTACGGTTTCATACATTCTTTCATTTGGATAAAAGAAAACCAACAATTACAAATGAATTAAACCTACCTTGGAAGAACAAGCCTTGATCGTCGTTTGATTTTCGTAGCAAAAAGAATACAAGAAATAGAGTGTGCTGTGATTCGTGTTGAGGTAGTTATAGATATAAGAAAACAAAAGGACGATTTGAGCTTTGATTTGGTGGTGGTTGCAAGAAAAGTTTGTCTGCGCTTGTGTTTGTGTGTGATAAAGTGATTAGGGTAGCTAGGGAAAGTAGTGGTCTTATATAGTCCAAAATTAGGTTTAGTTTTGGGCCTTGGTTAGTTTTTCAAATTGGACTTAGACTCACAAAAATTGGACTGGGCTTGATGTCTAATTGGTTGGCTTAAATCTAAAGGGACGAATTTTAAAGGGAAAAATTGGACTGCAGATTTTATATAAAATATAAAATACACATAATTTCTTTATAATTTATGCTCTCCGATATATCAGTGATATATCACCGCCATATCGGTCTTGGCGCTTGGCGGGGGTCGACCGCCACGGTACCGCCGAGCGATATTTACAACCTTGCTTGTAGTTTCAGTTGATTTGGGTTTTGGAGGGAATTAGAAGTGGAGAATGATTGAAGGTGGACTAGGGAGGGAGGGTGAGAGCTAAAAGTTATTGACAACTTTAGTGAAAACACTAAAAGACATTTTCGACTGTTTAGTGACAGTTTTTAAATCTGCAGTTTACCGTGTGAGACTTCCATACCTGTGAGCCGTTATTATAAATTGCAAAAAGCGTAAAAAAAAAAAAAACTACAAATGCGAAACAATAGGTATTTAGTGAATTTTGGATTTATGTGCATTTTGTGATAAAGGTTTGAGAACGAGATGATTGTTTCCCAAATAATAGTAATATGTTGCGAAATGCATTCGTCACATAAGGGAATCAAAATGCTGCCATAATGAGTGTGTTTGGAAGTCTATTTTGAAAATGATTCTTACAACGTGATTTTCAGAATTAGATAAAAAGTAAATCAATTGATTGGAGCTTGGGGATATGTGTGCAAGTTAATATGTATCATTGTATCCCAGTAATCATTTATCTTATAAGAAGTTCTTACCTGCTTCGCCATTTTTTTTTCTTTACTAAATCACAATCATATAGACTTTCTCCCAAATTGATTGTTGCAACTTGAAGTTGCAGTAAGATGTTATTACTGGTCCGGATTAGTGGATATATTTTGGAAACAGGGTAGCGTGCGCAAAATGGTGAATGAAGGAAAATAGCATAGGAAATTTTACGTGCTTTGTATTTGACACAATGACTTTATATTTTGACCAGGTGACAATGCCTCGAGATGCTTTGCATTATGGTAACGTTGAGCACCGAGAGTTGCATAATGCCTATGGTTACTACTTCCATATGGCTACATCTGATGGACTTCTGAAAAGAGGAGGAGGAAACGACAGGCCTTTTGTTCTATCGAGAGCATTTTTTCCTGGGACCCAAAGGTATGGGACTGTTTGGACTGGAGATAACACAGCAGAATGGGAGCAGCTTCGGGTTTCTATCCCAATGATTCTAACACTTGGCCTTACTGGGATAACATTCTCAGGTTTGCCGATTTTCTTTATTCCTCGTGTTAAGAATGTAAATAATATATTCGGGATATTTCATGGTTGGTGCTGTGTACATCTGTGTAGGTGCTGATGTTGGTGGGTTCTTTGGCAATCCTGACACCGAGTTACTTGTTCGTTGGTACCAAGTGGCTGCTTATTTGCCATTCTTTAGGGGACATGCCCATCACGATACCAAAAGACGAGAACCTTGGCTATTCGGGTACCAACTATTTTTTTCTTCACTTGAACAAAAATCACAAGAAACGAGGTTTTCAGTTTTTAAACTGAACATCTGATCATCACTAATTTCTTTTTAGTGTGTAGATAAACATTCTGGTTATGATTATATAGGGTCAAATATTCAGGTTTCGATACGGCAGAACTAATTATCTAAGGATCAAAAAAATTAAAATTTTTACCCCTTCAACTTATGTTTAGTTTTTTACTCACCTGACAAAAACTTCTCCATCTCCGTTGAAACTTTTCTTTATCCTCCATTTTTGCTCCTTAAAATCATTAAAAAATCTAAGCTGTCCAGTGTACAGCAAAAGTATATCCAAATGTTTGCTCAGAAAGTACAATATTCTTGTTTTTTTAGAATTCATTTTCCTGTAATGATTGTTTTTTAAAGAATTTGTTTGTTATAGTACTGATTCTTAATAATATCTGCTACCAGCTGGAAATTTTGGACCTGCCATTCTTATACTAGTGTCTGTCAAAAAAGTTTTGGCCTTTTGATTGTCAAATTGATTTCTAATATATACTATGATGACAGGGAACGGAACACCCAGTTGATGAGGGATGCCATACGTGTACGATACACATTACTTCCGTATTTCTACACGCTATTTAGAGAAGCAAATGTCACCGGAGTACCAGTTGCTCGTCCCCTTTGGATGGAGTTTCCTGAAGATGAAGCCACTTACAGCAATGATGAGGCTTTCATGGTCGGGAATGGCCTTCTCGTTCAAGGAGTTTATACCCAGGTCCTTCTCTTTTCTTTTATGACTTACTCTCCACCCTATGGGTAATTAAACTAACTGAAAATATTCTTGCAGCGTGCAAAAGATGTTACGGTTTATCTTCCAAATGGTCCAACTTGGTTTGACCTTAGAAGTGGAGCCGCATTTAAAGGTGGAAAGACGTATAAGATTGAGGTTACTGATGCGGATATACCTGTTTTTCAAAGGGCTGGAACGATAATTCCAAGGAAAGACCGATTCCGTAGAAGCACAGTACAAATGGAGAATGATCCTTACACTCTGGTATGTTTGGGAACATTGGCTTTACTATCTGTATCATAGCAATGGAAAATTAGGAGTTGTTTGGATTTGGGTTTTAAAAGTTTTGATATACAAATTTTGCTTCTGATTAGGTTTTTTTTTTTTTTTTTTTTTTTTTTTTTTTTTTTTTTTTTTTTTTTTTTTTTTTTTTTTTTTTTTTTTTTTTTTTTCTTTTTTTTTTTTTTTGGAGTGAAATAATCAGATTATTTGTTAATTGCAGCAAAAATATGATAAAAAGTATATTGGAAATCTAGAATTACCCCGTTTTGACATAAATTGAGGAACTTTAGCTCGTAATATCTCAAAGGCATATTCACATTAGTTAATTATATGTTATAATAGTGTTCTTTTTCGTGCATGAATCTGTTTCATCTTATATTGTTTTGTTCTTTTTTGGTGTTTTTATTTAGGTGATTGCTGTGGATAGTTCAGGAGCAGCCGAAGGTGAACTTTACATAGATGATGGCAAGAGCTACGACTTCAAGCAGGGTGCATATCTTCACCGCCGTTTCACATTCTCTGATGGGAAGCTTACATCTGTAAACTTAGCCACTCTTGGCACCAAATTCTTGTCCGACTGCACCATTGAGAGGATCATATTGCTAGGACACTCATCCAAACCAAAAAGTGCCCGTATTGAGCCGTCAAACAATGTTGCTGAAGTTGAACTTGGTCCTCTTCAAATTCGCTCTGGGGTTCAGTCATCTGTTTTAACCATCCGTAAGCCTAATGTTCGTGTTTCAGATGATTGGACTATAAAACTATTGTAGGTTTGCCGAAACCGAGAAATTGATGGGATATTTGTGAGAACCGGGTGGCAACGAAGAAAGGGTTGGGTTCCCGAGTGGATGTAGCGGTGCGGATAGTCTCTTGATAACACCAATCACCGTTATGAACTTTGTAGTAACAGAGATATGGTTCATTTACTGATTAAACACAAAGGATTGTCAAAATCAGGATTTTGTAATAGCTCAGAAAAGTTTTATTCCTTTTGGTTGCTATCGATAGATTTACACTTTTTGAGCATTAGAGATGATCTTAAGGGCATCCACTATGAGAGGTTTATAAAAAGGTCTAAAAGCTATGAAAAGGTTTATCTTTTGTTTCAACCATAGTGAGCTTGTGGTTTATATCTATGTGGCATGAAGAGGTCCAAGATCCTAGACCTTTTCATAATTTAATGCATGTGTTATGGTTGAACATTTGATATAATTATAAAAGGTTTATACATAGTGGTAATAGGTTTATAGTTTATAAATTGATGATTTGACATATTATAAACCTATTTAAAAGGTCAACCATTGTGGATGCTCTGATGTTTGGATGCATAAAAACATGAAAGATAATAAATGTTACAAAACATGCCTCTCACGCGAATGTGCTTTAGGATCAGACATGGCAAAGCGAGTACGTCGAACACGTGTGATAGTGAGGCGGGTCGGATTTGGATGAGTATCCTGTAAAGAGTCGAAAATTTGCTTCTGTCAAACTCTTTGTTTTTTCCGAACGTCAAATTCTTTGTTTTTTCCGAACATCAAATTCTTTGTTCATTCATATTATAACCAAAGAGTTTTGCTAATACGTGCTCACTAAGTATATATAAAAGGAAGATTAAAGTCGATTAAATGCGTTTTTCGATATAAAGAGAAAACATGTGCTTATTTAATACAGCTTGGAGTTTTTTAATAATGAATGAAAAAGAGACATCAAAGTGAAATCAATCATGATATAGTATAGGGCTGATCATCGGTCGATAATCGGACCGGACCGATCAAGACCGAGATCGAAATTGCCCAAAAACCAATACCGTGACCGAGACTGAATGTGTCCGGTCCGGTCCGGTCCGGTCGGTCTTGGTCCGGTCCTTCGGTCGGTCCGGTCCAAGAAGGCAAAATGGTCGGTTTTTACACCGGACCGAGACAGAAATAAGGAAAAACTCGAGACCGAGACCGGACCGCTAGTCCTTCGGTTCGGTCGGTCCATCAGTTCGGTCGAAACGGTCCGTTTGCTCAGCCCTAATATTATAGTAATATCAATCCATGTTAACGGCTGGCTTATCGCATAATAAAAAGTAAAAACGAACTCGCATACTGTAATTTTTTTTTAAATAAAAAAAATACAGTAAAAAAGTAAAGAATAATCAGTTAATAACTACAGGGCTTTCGGCCTAATAATAATGAGGCCCAATATGATGGCCGACTTTCTCAAGTTTATATCACGTAACCATGCACCAAAATCAAATTCATCCAACGTAAATTCATTCACACACCATCATCATCGTAAGTATTATTTCTTCATAATCTTCTTCTTCTTCTTCTTCTTCTTCTTCTTCTTCTTCTTCTTCTTCTTCTTCTTCTTCTTATTTTTTGTTCTTTATTATCCAATATAATTTACGGTTTTTGTTTAGGCACATTTAAAATCCGTAACAATAATTTATCGTTAGTTATTTTTAGGGTTTATGCGTTATAGATTTTAATTTGATCAAAGTATTCGTTAGTTTATTAGCTTATTTCGAAGGAGCTTAAGCTTATTTTACCTAAACTAAGCAATGTTGCAAAAACTGATAGCCACTAGTTAGGTGATAAGATATAATCAGTTTGGTATTTTCTTTGTATAGATTTTGAAATTAGATGTCTTACTATGTGAAGTTTGAAAAATTACATGCAAAAAGTCGGTGATATGTAAAACTTAACAAGTAACAACCAACCATAAATTATGATTTGAATTTAGGTGTTTATAATTTTTAACAGTATTGTTAGTTGTTGATTTGGACAAGTAGTACGCATCAACTAATGGTGTTTATTTGCGTTCCCACTGCTGTTTTTACATGGTTCTGCAAAATTCCCTAGGATCATACAAATGGATTGAATCTTTTGATCGTGACTCACTGTTTACATATGTATAGCCAACCTACGCACATATCCTCACGTTAAAATTTAGGACGATTAAACCTAGATGAGTATTATCATCATTTAATCAACTCTAGGAACACTCTTAACAACTATAATTAAATTTATTGAAATCACACGTGGACCTTATTAACTTGCTAGTTGGCTGACTCCCTTGGCTGGTGCATAACAGAAATCCTTATTTTATTTTATTTTATTTTATTTTTTACTTTATTTTTTTATATATTTTTTTAGGGTTTTAGAGAATCATGTGCTTTTGACTATACATTACTCATTTTAACTACTCACTTGCAATCTATATTATTCACATTTACAATTGGATGCAGTTGCTGTGGCTGTGTTTGTTGTTGTTGCTGTTGTTGGTGTTCCTTTTTTTTTTTTTTTTTTTTTTTTTTTTTTTTTTTTTTTTTTTTTTTTTTTTTTTTTTTTTTTTTTTTTTTTTTTTTTTTTGTTTTTTTATTATTTCTATATTTTTTATTATTATTATTTTTCTCATATATGATTTCTGATTTACTTTTTGTCTATTGGACAGAAGATTAGCGGATAGTCAAGCGATTTCTATCAGTTTGATCAGAAAGACGTACAGAAGAGATGGCAGAAAGAAAGGTGCTGAACAAGTACTATCCGCTGGATTTTGATCCGAAAAAAATCCCAATGCGGTATATGCCAAAGAATCAACAAATAAAAGTTAGAATGATGCTTCCGATGAACATACGGTGTAGCACATGTGGAAATTATATGTACAAGGGTACCAAGTTTAATTCACGGAAAGAAGATGTTATTGGAGAGGTATGCCATTGATGATCAAACACAATTGCATACATAGATACATTTGCATTTATAGTGTATATTGCATTTGCATACATAGATACATTTACATGGAGCTTGCATATATCTTTATTTAGTTTTTCTAAGACTCTGTGTTTTCATTATGGTCATATGATAGACTTTTAGGCTTACATATAGTGACATTTGTTGTGACCCGATAATCTTTATCTTATGCTCGTTATTATTATTAATTAAAGTTAGAGGACCAACCTTGTTAGTTAGAAACATTACAACCGAAAGTTAGTTAATTCGGTAAGAAAACATGAAGGGTTGCAACGGTTCACAACATACCGATTCATATCTTATATATACATACACATGTAAACATGTCAACGTTTTAAAGGTTATGAAAAAATATTACTTATTTACATATGTTTGCAAGCTCATTAATATCGTTAGAGAGAAAAGTGGGACACAATTGGCATCAAGGCAGGTTCATATACAACGAAAACACAATCTGTTTCAACAACAAATTCAACTAGACCCAAAGCAAAAGACGCAGGAAAGAGGAAGAACAAATGTGTATTCCTTCTGAGCGAAAAGAGAAACTTGTATTTCTTTTAATTTCCAAGGAAACTAACGTATGAAATAAGGAACGATAGAAGAAGTGCACATCATGTTTTAGCGTAGGGGTTGCAAACGCATAACATCAAGCGTATGGTGTCGTGGAGCGAAGGAGACTTTTGTGTAGAAGAAACAAAGTTTGAAAAAAACACACGGCGTTGTTGATAAAAGAAAAGCGTATAGTAGTAATAAGGAATCTTGAAAAGGACGTGGTGGGTTTGTGTCGATTAATACACCAAAAGAACAACAACAACGAGACGCAAGAACAGAAAACAAAGGTTTGGTTTGTTTCGCTGCAACGAAAATCAAAACGAAGTGACTTGTTTTTTGATTCAAAACAAATGAATTAAATTTTTTGCCTGAAGGGATGGTAGAGGACGTGTTGTAGGAGACTTAAGAGATCTCAAGAAACGAGTCAAAGGACCACACACAGAAGAGAAATAAACGTGTAGTGTCGGTATTTAAGGATTAGTTGATTGTTGTTGTTGTCGAAAGTAAATTCTGGCAACAAACAACACAGAATTAGGAGGCCATGAGTTTTTCTGTTTGTGGAACAGAAAGAATTCGAAAAGAAAACAAAACAAGGAGAGCCTTGGAAATTGTTAAAGGGCTCGTTGGGATTCAAAAAGGAGACAAGTAATTTCGACAAGGAAAAGTAGCAAAGGACGTGGTGTTGTGTTTGTCGAATCAAAACAACAACGACAAGACAAGAGAAAATCCGAGAAGTTTATTTCTAAGAACTTGAATCGGAATTGGTGAGAAAAAGGAACGAGTCAAGAAGAAAACAAAAGGACCGAAGGGAATAACATATAAACTTGTTGAACACTTTACTGAACAGCGAGCAAGGATAACGAATTCGTTATTAAAGCAATAAGGAGATCAGAAGTAAACAAGTTTTTCGCATCTTTGGGATTTCGTTATAAATAGAATAGTATAGATAATATATTTAAGTTTATACTATTAGGAAATCCGAGAACTATTTTATGATTCCGTATTACTCAGGTTCCCGGAAAAACTATTTCTGTTCCCGTAGTAAGTAGATATACCATCATTGGTTAGAATTTCCATACGAATTAGAAAGTGAGATTATAACATATTTAAGATGCCCGGTTGACGATAGCGGATGCCCAATAACCAACGCTATAGTCTAAACCTTAACACCTATTGCAGCAAATACCGAATGCCTAATTGAAAAACACCAACATTAAGCGGTATGGGCTATACAAATAAACGGTTATATTAGAGGCAGCATGGTTTGTGGT